>CM052130.1:20294101-20310861 GCA_028454255.1 Halictus ligatus
ATAGAAAAAAAAGATTATATTTATTGTAAATAGAATTTTATTTCGCTTTAAAGGAAATTAATGACATACATATTGAGAGAGAGAAAGAGAGAGAGAGAGAGAGAGAGAGAGAGAGCGAGAGCGAGAGAGAGAGAGAGAGAGAGAGAGAGAGAGAGAGAGAGAGAGAGAGAGAGAGAGAGAATGCGTGGATAAGATAGTTTTATTTTGTTGTAATTATAGGATTTTGTAAACCGAGTCCAATTCTCTGCTGTAAGGCTGAATAAAGCAATACTATTATTAATGACATATTAATATTTATTAGACTCTGTCCAGAATCTTCATGACGAGTCTGACTCGATATTGTAGGGGAAGGGATTCAGCACATATTATAATCAAAATCGTACAAAGTTTAAGTAAATTCAATCCTCTCTCTACTACAAGACTTTTATATGTTCTGTATTTGGTAGATTTAGCGTTAAATGATGTGAAGCTTGGTAATCATGGTACTTGAGAATGTGTTGAGTGCACAAATTAATTCCTAACCGTTCGTTCTTGTATTTTTTAATGTTGGGTTCTTGCATAAACCAATAGGTTATATTTTGAATTTACTGAAGACGCTCCCTACTTCATTATAACTTTCTCTGCTTCGATCCCGGAAAAACTCTGTTGACCTTTTCGTGCGTCCGATGACGTTCCGACAATTGTGAGGGTTAGTTCCATAAAAACGCTTTTACCCTCCACCGTCAGTTACGTAAGTAACGGCTGGTTTTTTCCCAAAACAAAAAACTGGCAGGTAAAATTTCTCCGTTACTGACTTCTGCCGAACAGAAGTGCGTAGCTCAGTTCTGTACGAGCACTGCGAGCGAAACGGTTGCTGAGTTGACAGCACCGGCTAGAAACACTTATACTCCGTTTTTCCTATTATTAAATATTCTTTCTTGATTTGGAAGAAAACTCTGTTAATTATTCAACATTGTTCACAAACAATTATTATTGATAGACAATATAAATATGATACTTTGATAACTCTAATTTAATAAATAGAGTGTAGCGGTTACGGTATTTTGAAAAAGTAATCTCAGAAATCTCAGTTTATTTAATTTCCTCGAAGCTTAAAATAGCGTCGAGTCAAGTGCAGTGATGAAAAACGAGCAATCTGCCGAGCATGTAATTTTTTTTCCAGTCCCGTTTTTGCCTAGTTTGCGATCACGTTCATCTGATGATTAAGCGTTGTCTGAAATTAGTGTGCTCAGTATTCCGTACGTCAGCTCGCGTTTTATACGCAACGTGCGTGGGCGGCTGACTATACGATATATGTACATCCGTATTGTCAACCTCGACATGGAATTTACAGGCTCAACGAGAGCTCGAAATTAACGAATATCTCGACAAACATTATTAATTAAATCATTCATACGGGCATTTCGTAAATAGATGCAACTAATCAATATCTTTTGCTAGCTTTCGCTATGAGTAGGTGTAATTTAAACCAGTGAAACATTAGACGAATTTAAAAATGCGGTTACATTATTGTCAACCTGTTAAACATATTACCCCTTGGCACTCGAGTGGCGACTGCAAGGCGTCGCTAAAAATTGCTGTATCATTATTCAAAATATTTTTCGCATTATTAAATTTTTTTAATTGTCCGGCCGCCCCATTAAAAGTCTACTCTGATTGGTGCTCACCGAACCGGAACAATGAACAAACCCCACTGTATAAGTGGAGCACAAGTCCAACACACATTAGTATCAGTGTGTCTTCTGACCCCCTGATGAAGCTAGGCTGCAATGCTTGCGAAACGTTGGGAAATTTCTTCCTTTAGGACACGGCTTGCACCCGGAAGCCTCAACAGACAAAACTGTATGATGCCGGGCCGTGAAAGTCTCAAATCTCTGATTATTAAATTTGTTTGCATTTAAGGAAATATACTAGATCGGAAGAAACGTTTCGTTTTGGAGTTAAAATAGCGTCGAGTGCTAAGGGTTAAGCAAGGAAATAAATGTTTGTCTCGCTCCGGTTGCTCGTAAGTCAACCAGAAAATTATGATTCCGTACAAAGATTTCGCGCTATCCGTTCACATGTGAGACAGGATATTTCCAGAATTCGTCTTTCGCAACGTTTGCGGAGACGTTCATGAATTTCGAACCGCCGCGTAGTAGCTCCAATAATTTCCTGGCACCGTTCAGCAGAGACTGTCACGCTGGAGAAAATGTTCCCTCGTAATTCTTTCCTCGGCCCCCGTCCGATCGAGCAGTTCAGAACGCATCGGTGGGTCTCCTGGATATCCTGCGTGGGCGAATTAAACACTAGCTTCCCCGGGAATCCTTCTTGACGCCCACGCAACTGGCTGCGTGGCGCGCGGAAGAGAGACGAAGATTGTCCGCAGCGGCGAAGACCCCAATTAATCAAGCGTTTCGCGAGAGACGGAATTAAGAGAGGAAGATGACGACGGTTTTCGTGCGGTCCGGTGGTCGCGTCAATTAAAATTCCCACCGCAATCGGAAGTTAATTGTTCCCCTCGGAATCCCGTCCCCCTTTCTCCCCTCTGTTGACAAACCCCTTCGCAAGAGATAATCCCCGCGCGAAAAAGACACTGATCGGCGAAATTTCCGAAAAATATTTACATGCTACATTCGCGACAGGTAGTTCGGAAAACGTCGCCGGTGACAACGCGTTAGCTCGCGAAGCAACACCTTATTCCCGGATCAGAAATCCTCTTTGAGCACGGCGCTTCGTGGATCAGAGACCCGTTTCGTTTGATCCCGAAGTTTCATCGAAATTCGTGCGGATCTCCCAGTGACAGGTTCAGAGTGAGGGGGGCGGGGGGACGGGAACACGAGAGATAAATTGTTTTCAAAGAATCTTAATCACCGGGCGATAACGGTTCAAACACTCGCAGGTTTGAAACGGGTCCTCGGCCGCGGCGTTCGTAATATTAAAATCGATCAGTGAGATACGACTCGACGTCAAAAGTCGCGGCTCGTAAATATTTCGGAAATTTCATTCGGAACGCGACAGAGGTGGACGCGATATAAATCAGACCCGGTTTTCCGGGCGCAAGTTTCTGTTATCAGACGAAATTGGCTGACCGGAATCGTTCGCGGTCAGACGGTAAAAATTCCTTTGACGGACGGACGGGTGGGGGAGGGGAGGACATACATCTCTCTCGGCTTTTTTTGTTATTGTTGCGGTCTCAAAGTGTCAAAGTCGACCCAGCGCGCACCTCGCACGTAAATCCCTGTGTGTACGTGTGTACAGAGACCCATCTTACACGTTCGAAACGTGTCGAGCTCGGGTAACGGGAAAGGCGGAAACGTAAAGACAGACAGAATGAGAGATGGATGGAGTAACCGCGGAGACAGAGAGAAAGTGGTGGAAAAGACGAAGAGAGACGAATAAGTAACAAAACGTAGAGACAATAGAGAATCCGATTATCTAGGTACCGATTATCCGGTTTTGACCGGTCCGCTTCGCGAGAAAGAAAAAAGCTCGGATCCCTAGGACGAGAGCCTAGTCCCGTCTAGAATGACGAGGAGAGAGGTCGGCGCGGTCACTTACAGAGTATAAATAAGAGATCAGGTGTGCGTTGAGCAACGGGCGAACTCACCGGATGTAGCCAGGGCTATAACAGTCATCAAAGTCCAACGTCTCATGTTTGCTCGATTGAGGAATCGGAGCAGTTCGCTCCTTCCACGATCACCACCACCTCCGCCACCACCGGCTTCTCCGCCTCCTCCACCTCCTCACCGTTCGGTTGTCCTCGCACGTGGCTACAGAGACGCGTCGAACAGAGAGAGAGAGAGAGCACAACCACTCGAGTCGCAGGCACCGGAGAGAGAGGCTTCTTCGTGGTTCCACCACCGGGCTAAACTGGCCGATGATCGAGAGCTGCCCACCTGCCTTCAGGGTCCTCGCGAGCATACGTGCCTGGTGCACGGCAATGGCATCGTGTTTGCTCTATCAGGGGCACGTGACAGCCTCCGCGGACCTGCAGCGTGTCCCTGCTCGTACACCTCGCACAAACTAAAAACCTCCGCGGACGATCGGTGCGCTCCGTGTAACAGTAGCAGCATCGTTGTGCATCGAGGACATATCTCTTCTCTCGTGCGGGTTGCTCTCGGTTTTTAATCGAAATCGTTCCGCTCGATCTGCGTCCGAAGCGACGAGACCCCTCTTCCAACGAGAATGATCAGCTTCTAACAGCAGCGTTCCCGGCCTGGTCAGGGAGTCGACACTGCGGGTATAGTGCACCGATGATGCACGGAGAGAGAACGTTCGCTCTCTCTCTCTCTCTCTCTCTGCTCTGTCTTTCTCTCCCCTAGCACGGCTCAAATACGCCGAGACAGCTCATTCGACCGACGACGACGACGACTAGAACCCTGATCAGACTCTTCTTTTCGCGACGTCCGAACCCCGCCGCCAATCTCAGAGCGCGTCTGACCGTCAACACCGTGACGCTACCCCGGCTAACATACTTCTGATCTACCCTCAGATCGATGCCTAATCACGGACGTGCCACCGTTCAACAATGTCCTCTCGACGGCCCCCGTATCCGGTCACAGGATTGTCAGATGCGCCCTGGCCGGCGACCAACGCTGGACTGATTTTCATTTGGCTGCAACGCCGCGCGGTACCGCCGCCTCGGCTCTCTTTGGCGCTAGCGCCCTGTGTGGCCTACCGCCACCGATGCCTCTCCTCTCTGTTCAACCCCTGTCCCGCATCCCTCTCTCCTGTCTCCGTCTCTGTTCGACCAGCGAGATTCTCTCTCTTCTTTTCCCTTTCGCTCGTCGACGGTCCTGCTCTCGCCAGTGCAGCCCACATCCGCGCATCGTCGGGTGGCATGGTATACCATGCGGTACAACCCCCTTCCGCCGTTCTCGTCGAGTTTCCCTCCTCATCCCGCTGCTATAGTGCATGCCAACATCGCCGGAGAAGAGAGAATCGTTACTATGGCGAGATCAATATGATAGGACGGCGCATGCCTCGGTATCCTTATACTTAAACCCTTCGCCGCTACATGGGCTCGTCTCACTCGCACCCCCGGACCCGGTCCAGATCGCTGTCCTCCTCCTCCGCTCGTCGACCCCCTCTTTTTAGCCTAACCCCTTCGCTCGCTGCCACCTCTACTCGCGTGTTCCTCTCTCCTCTCTCTCTCTCTCTCCCCCCCCCCCCCCCTCCCCTCTATGTCTCTCTGTCCCTCACGTGACGCACGCCGTCAGAGAACCTAGTGTGCCAGACACCGTAGGTGAGCGCGGCGTTGACTTAAGTCGCTTCAGTCAACACAGAACCGTATGCGGGAGGATACCGTCTTCTCTCTGAGTCCTCTTAACGCCCTGATGCTCCGATTCTCCTTTGTGTCTATCTCTCCCGTTTCGAACTTTCGTTTCGAATCCTTTCTTCGGCATACCTGCCTGAGCAGCGCGCGGCAGAGGCGTAACCGGCCAGATGTTTCTCTCCAGTCGTTACTCCTCTCTCGCCGACGGTGCACACGTAGCCCTGCCAGATCCAGAAATTATTCTCCAGAAGACTGGCCCCACGGCCGACTCTGCCCGCCGATTGATCTCGATCATCGATGCTCGCGATCCGCCAGCCGCGTTTCTACCCTTCCTCTCCTCTCCTCGCCCTCTTCTCCCTGTCCCTCTCCCTGCACGCTCGTAACCCTCCCCTTTCTCGCGCTTTGTTTCCCACCGATATCGCCGAATCAAAGCTACCGAATCGATGGGCCGGATTGATACGCGATTTCGACACTGGCCGCTGATCGGCCGCGATCCTATATCGGAAACGCTCTTTTGATAGCGCGCCGCGCCGTCTATTTTAAAACCCCCTGCGCGCGAGGGACACGCTGCCCTGACGGGGCGACCTCGACGACTTGATGGAACTTTAACAGTGATAGACCCGGATGGTAACGTCTGGCCCGACAGTCGCCCGCTACTGCCACGCCACAGAGAGCACGAGGTTTTATTGTTCGCGATAAGAACGACCGGCGAACTGCTGCACGCACGATTTTCGACGATTGATTGCCGTATCGCCGTTTTATTGCTGTTGCCACTGGACTGCCGATCTTTGTACGAAATTTTGTCTATCTGAACATAGATAGACTATTGCAACATAGTAGACCGACTTGGAAAGTTATTTTAAATAATGCGACTGCATTTTTTAAATTGTTCTACTGACTTTACTCTTTTAAATTACACCCATCCATTTTTGTCACAAATGTATAGAATCTGCTGTCTAATTGTGACACTTTTGGACAACAAGAGAGAGCAATAAATCAGTCAGTACAAATAAGATTATGCTAAAGTGAGCATATTTTCTAGCCGATAAAAGTCCTAGAATTATACCCACTGCCGTGGGTTATACCCGTATCAAAGAATCGTATCTTCTAGCCGATATATGTCCTTGGGTAGGCCCGTGTTGTGGACATATGTCGAAAACGCTGTATCATTATGCTTTTGAAATTTGTCCAATTTTTTGCGAACAAGTTAATGAACGTCTGTAAAATGTACCAAGTTTTTTTTTATTTTTAATTTCTCAAGTTTATCAGGAGTATGTAGACATTAGCGACTCAGCTTGCTCATATATGTATATGCAGATTCGGTTTGCACATTTATTCGACTGTGAAAAAATGGAAATGAATATAACACATCTCGAAGTACGCGCGATTTAACCGAGAAAAGGAATGTCCTTTCCGAGAACTCTAAAAAGTCGCTGTTATTATAACGCGTGTAAAAAAATTCCTTACCGATTCGTGCATTCCTCTCTGGTTTTTAAATCTATAGAAATAAAAGGAAAAAAGAAACAAATTCTATCCGCCTGTTCGCGTCTCTACGAGTTCTCGGGGTTGTTACGCGTTTCGAGCAATTTGATTACGACTGTGAACAAAAACTACAATTTTGTCTATTCGTCCGTTTGTTTCGACGTTGTGTAACAACTGACAAAAGAATTCCATGAAACGTATCACGTACATTGCCGAGTGACCGAACGGATAGATAAATTAGTTGCAAAACTGCGTAGAAAATGTCAGACACCACTGATTTTTGGAAAAAAAATATTGATAATTTTGTCGCAAATTGAATATAGAAATAGTTTTTGAAACCGTTCATTGACAACGTATTGGTGCAGTGTACATATTACATAAAATCTGGGTTGGTAAACTTTGTTGCAAATTCGAAATTTGAATGAACGACCAGTAAAAATCCAGCCAGAATTGAATAGAAATAGAATGACGATAAACTCTGTCCCAGATCATTCTTTTTTCGTCCGCGTCTACTTAGAATATCCAAGAACAGTGAAACACTTTCAAGCTGGCTGCGCAGCCACGCGAGCTCGTGTCTTTTTGTCGTTCTCCTTCGCCGGGTTTCACAAAAAGACACGCTGAAAAATAAATCATGACACCAGGGATTGCCGCATCCGTGCGGCAAATTGCGGCATCTTTATTATAAATTTTTAATGCTTGCTGAACTCTGCAATTTAGTTCGGTAGCTAACGTTACTCCGCCTAACTTTAACTGTATTTCATTGTCTCTGTGTCAGAAAGCTCCGCGGCTATTTTACCCTTGGCGACGCTTAAACTAAATAACGATAAACTTCCTGCAAAACCATCCGACCAAATTTGAAAATCATTTCCAACTAGTTCGAACTACAACAAAAATGGATAGGCATTATCACATCTCTGTTTATCTTTACGACTTTTCTTAAAGTATGTACACAGTGATTTCTCTATATATGTCGCCAAGACTTGGATGATAAACGCCGCGGAATTTATCCCCACTACGAAGGTCGAGAGGCCTCGGACGCTATTTCATGGCAAATGCATCCAAAAGGCACCTTCGTCGATGACACAGTTCAAGTTTGTAAATCGAGGTGAGAGCATCGCAGTATTTTGTATATAATTGAAATTATATAAAAGTAAATTTGTACCGTCATTTTATGGAAGTCATTCAGCAACAAATTGACCAATATTTACGTTTAATTATATTGACAATAACTGTTTTCAAGGATCGTTCATTTTGACCGCGCACGATAGGAATAGGTACAGTCTTTAGTCGATATATGTCCCAAATATCAAGCCGATAAAAGTCCCAGAACTATACCCACTGCCACGGGGTATTCCCCGTAAAGTGCCAAGAAGCTTCGATGTCCTTTTCTATGTTTGGCAGTGTATCAAAGAATACTAATTTCTAGTCCCTGGGTAGACCCATGTTTTGGACATATATCGAGTAAACGCTGTATACAAGAAGTGTCGGTAGGTTTAGTGTTAAACAAAGAATAATATCTAATATAGTATCAAAGTATAGTAATAGTATCAAAGAGCAATATCTTCTAGCCGATATGTGTCCCTGGGTAGACTCGTGTTTGGACATATATCGAGTAAACGCTGTATACAAGAAGTGTCGGTAGGTTTAGTGTTAAACAAAGAATAGTATCTAATATAGTATCAAAGTATAGTAATAGTATCAAAGAGCAATATCTTCTAGCTGATATCTGTCCCTGGCTAGACTCATATTGTGGACATACATCGAGTAAACGCCGTAAACAAGAAGTGTCGGTAGGTTTAGTGTTAAACAATATTTTTCTCCGGTGTTTACAACGTCGTGAGAAGCGCTGCTGGCACGAAGTTAGGATACTTATTTCCGGGACTCAGTCATGCCACCGTTTATGTCCCGCGCGGTTGGTTTCACCGGATCTTCTCTCGCCGTCGGATCCGCTCCCCGACAGCCCCGCGATTTCATCGCTTCTCTCTGTTTTTTTTTTTCATTACATTACACCATTCGTTACACCCGCGAACCAGCATACTTCTTTCCATTGTTCTTGCCACCGATGCGCTCACGAGTTCGCCCCGAAAGAATCAATGATTCCAGAATCGCTTCGCGGCGAACAGTTCCGGAAGTGGCGTGCTTAACACTCGCCGATACTCCTTAACGCTACGTTGCTCAATCTCCCTTTTATTCTGCCCCTCGCGTCGATGTCTTCTACATCGTTCTACGGTTCGTGCACGAGTATACGGCGCGCCGGATCTCTGTATGCGTGTTACCCGTAGACAGGATGTGTTTCTCGAAGAGAACAGAAAAGCGCTGCTCAATGAACGTAGTTACGTGAGAAATCGAGCATCAATTGGCTCCGAGGCAATGTTCCACAAAACCCAGGTGTGTCTCGAGACTTCCGCTGGCGAAACCACGATCTTTTTATGCAGCAGACTGTTTGGTCACGATGCATACGGTCTGGGCAAAATTTCGGGTCCACGGAAAATTCAATTAAAATTAGTGTTAAAGTCAGGCTCAGGCCTACCGTCGATTGACCGGTTTTCGTACTGTAGAATAAGATGTCACGGAACATCATAAATAATGGAAGTCACCTATGAATGTTTATTAAATTTTCTAGTAAATACGTTGATGTTTTACATTTTAACGAGCGCATGAATAGTTTTATGTGTCGCGAATTACCATGTTCTCGTGACAATATTTAAAAGTGAAATACGAAGTTCAAGATAATTTACTAGACCTTTAAATTATGTCTGACCATGGTTGCTGCTACGGGAAATATAATATATAAATAATAAATATAATATAATAGCAAACTAGTGTAAACGGTATGATAAAATAACAAAAATAAAAATGATAGTATAATATAATGTATACATAGCATAATAAAATTTTAAAAATAGTATAATATTAGTCTAATAAAAGCATAAATAATAGTATAACAGTATAAAAGTATTAAATAAGTATAATAGTATTAAATAGTAGTATAATATTTAATATTTATATTTAGTTTTACTTTCTTGCAATTGGACTGTGGATTTTTGTGCAAAATAGAAAGTTTTTAATCATTTTGATGGATTGTAATTCATGTTCTTTTCTTTTATTCTTAAAATCTAATAATTTTATTATTTTCTGCCTAACGCTGTTGCCATAGATGCATGGAACTTGTAATTATTTGTAATTGTATGTTTATCCGTGATCTGTAATTTCTATAAATGGTAATAATACTTGTTGTCAACTCATTGGATTAAAAAAGAAATATATAGGACGAAATTCCAAACCGTACTTTTACGATAACGAGGCATCGCGCTAACAACTTCCCTTCTATTAATTTCTCTTCTATCTTTACATTCGGTATTACCTTCCCTTTCATTGTACTACGACCTGCGTCCCATTATAATCTGAGCTAGAATTAAACGGATATCTGGTAACGTGTTCTCAGGTCGTCTCTGACACCCGAATATCTCTACCTCAAGTTTAATGATGTGTAGCAGTTCTCTGTAACTTGCGTGGAGTAAGAATTTCGAAGATAACGGAAACCTGTTTATTAATAGACTGCGTAGCGAATTTAATTATACGTGTTGAACTATTGAAAGCAAATTAATACATCCATATACTACCGCTGGAAAATGTTTCATCGCCTGTGGCAATCGCCACTCCTTCGTGCATCATAATGCTTTTCTCATAAGAAAAGTGAATAGACAAAATACAAAATCGTTCAAAACGAATTCAAAAATGTTGCTACATTACTTTCTTACGTTAATAAAGACAATTTTTGTTTTGCATAAAAATCCGCATTTTTATAACACAATTAAAAATCGGACTTTAAAGTAATTTTTTTTAACGAACTAAAAATTTTTACGTTTAATGAGTTATTTAAAAAAATACGTAACATAATGAAATTTTGATTGACCAAGAAAAGTCAAATGGAGAACGTGAACAAAAAAAAAAGATGTAACAAAGTCAAGGACGATATGTAAACAGTGGATTTTTATGTAAAATAAACTAAATAGAAATGTCTTATCTTCTTTAATAATTTTAATCCGTTGGAAATAATATGTGAATTTTCTTAAAAAACTTTTGCTTCTCTCATTTGTTTATTTGCGTTCTCAATGCATGAAATGTTCACACTAGTGATATGGTTATTTTAGATATTTTGCATTTGGGAAAGAACAAGGTTTCACATTTTTGTAACGCCATTAAACAATCTGTAAGACGACCCAGTTCTTGGAATCGCACGGTACCTCTGAGCGTTGCCAAATGAAAGGATTTTCTTTTTAACGCTCCCATAGAATTTGTTCTGTTTTTCTTTTCTATCTATGAAAAATGTGGGTACAGACGGTTTTGTTTTGTTTCACCGAGCGGCTTGAGCCTTCATTGTTTCCTGACGTTCCAATGTTTCGTCAATACATGTTCTGCGTACGTTCTGAAGCTTTCCATAATGAATTACGAAATACCCAAGCATATTTTATACATAGTTCCGATAATATCGAACAATAAATTCAAAATAATCAAACATAATATTTAGACTCAACAAATACATTCACCATTATTTTTCTTATTCGGATGAGAAATTATAACACACCTGCATGAAAAGTTTAAATAAAATTTCAAATTTGCATTGTTTACTTTTGTTAGTGCATTTTTTTTAAGTTCACTGCTGTACGACTATAAAGTAGATATACATAAAAATGTATAAATAAATTCTCCCCTCCCCCCAAAAAATGCATTCAATTAAGTTGTTTCATTAACGTACTTTTAACACTTACTCAAAAAAGGGAATGAACGCAAACATTTATCTATACGTTAAAAATATTATTATAGGAATGAAATTCATTTGATTCGTGTTATAGAAAGATGATACGATATTTAGAGAGTGTCAAAAGTAAAATTATTAATTAAACGTTGTCTCAAGTTGCAAAGCAGGTGCGGTAAAAATTTTACAACTACTGGTTCAGCATAATATTATTACAATAAGTGAACTGCGGATTTAATGTATTTATAAGAAAGATTAGGTGAAACTTAAAATATTATTAAAACTAAAAGAATTGAAGGGTATCGATATATAATCTTCAACGTATTAAAATTAATAGTGGAAGAATTAAATTTTTATTTACTTCCGAATTGATATTGAAAATGTTATAAATGATGCACAATATTTTCAGTTTGCATAAGAATTTGCGCGACTATTTACACTTCACGTCCACTAATTTATTATTAATCGTACATATTTTATATTTGTATAAGAGGTCAATTAATTTTGCGAAACCTGATTGCAACGAACAATTTATCCCAGCTATTTACCAGCACCCTGTCACGAGAGCACAGTTGTCGGCTGATCGTTCTATCGACATAATCCATACAAATTACGGGATAACTAGAACTTTTAATCACTGTTTACTTTTCCCCTCCCTTTTGTATTCTTTTTCATTTTTTAATTCTTAAGTTCAATTTAAAACTCACTTAGCCCTCGCCTCGAGTTTCTTTGTTGGTATTATCTGACGAACAGATGTTTCTTTTTTTTTCAGCCAGTCACCTATACTATCGACGATTATTACCTGAATATTCTCGATATTATCGATTATCCGATATAACCAGCGTCTGCCTGTTTGAGACGTTGGAGCAGCGTCGTAACTGCACCACAACAGAACGCTAATTAACCTGAATGCTAGCCAGGGACGGAGTTTGGAGATGCAGACTGGTGAGTACAGATTTCCGTAGCGTAATCTGCAATCTAAGACATCGAAAATGAACCTCGGAACGAGTAGATCATGACTGCTCAAGTGAGAGAAGCATTTTCAGATACCTCACACACTTGCGAAACTCGTGCTAATTATCATGGCACGATTGAATACTCCGTTAGCGTCTTTGCCTTCCACCGGGAACAAAAGTTTTCAACAATTCGCAGAGCACCAAGTTTACCCAAATCTAATGCATGAAATTTGTTTATGAACTTGTAAAATTGCAGAGTTGTTTCATTAGTTTCATTATTTTTTAGACTCATTCTCTTATGTCCAATTGTTTCTCTGCAAATTCGCAAACAAATAATATTCAGTTTACTCTTTTTTGTTGAATACACAGTATTTATAAAAAATAGTATAAACAACTTTTGCAAAAACTTTACAATATATGTGTATAAAGTATGTGTAAAAACAGTGCTATAATATTTTTACAAAATTACATATTTTATTCGCACACCATAACTACATATTAAGTTTCTAGGAAATTTTAATATATTTTTGGAAGTATGTATACAAAAATAGTACAACAATATCTTTCAGAAATTATGTAGTTTATACTTAAGTGAGAGTTGTTTTACATTCTGACTTATGATTGTAACATTACTTTTTTTTTTATTTTAATATATTGTATAAAGTACCTATATCTCTGCAAGAAACATTTTTGTGAAACGATAGACAAGTTAAAAAGTGAAATAAGTCATTAAAAAAAAAAAACGTTTTCCTTCTTGTGTTATTCAAGTATATACCACAAGTAAAAAGTCATTCAATAAGGCGCAGCATTTACGCGACATCTTTTACCATAATGATGAACTACGTGGAACAAGATAATGCGTGTTGCGTATTTTTACGTTTTACAACGAAAGTGTGCAGATGAAATCTCTGATATATGGAAAATAATTTTTTAATGCAAAAATTCAGCGGGGAAAAAATAAGTGTACCGAAAATCCGCCTTAATAGTGACATTAAATGTGTGTAGAAATATTAATTAAAAAAAAAATTTATCACAATAAACAAGTACGTTTCTATACTGTTTGTAGTAAATTGATAACATTTGTTGCTTCAAACTAATTCATAACCTACAAATATATGTCTGTTACTGTTTATGGAAGCAATTACGTATTTAAATAAGTAACTTAGTTGTTAAATAAATTTTAGTTCTGCACAATTTTATGTTGTAAGCCTTTCATAATTTATAGTAGTGCTATTTTCATGTTTATTGTTATTTCTCTATGTAATATACGCATTAATTTAATTTGTCTTAAATCAGAATATAATTTTCCATTTCCGTTATCAATATTGAATCACCAGAGTAACTGTAAACATACTCTTAACAGAGATTTTCTGTTACACTAGAAAATTGTTGCGGACAAAAAAGTGACAATGATCGGAGCTGTGAAAAATGATAGTGATGAAATTAATTTCGAATATAAATTTCACAGAAAATAATTTCTGTATCGTCGCAGTTGCAGAAGATATTTATGTGGTTCTCATCGGATTGACAACGCAGTATATTGAAATATAATTCATACAGCTTGCTTCTAATTCGAACAAGTTATAAAATCAATTCCCGTAGCGAACGTCTAGTAAATCAGTTATTTGCGCTTAATATTCCGTGCGCGTAAACCAGAAAATTTGAGATTCCGCGACAGCGCCTGGAAACGTTTTTCGAGAAGGAAACGCTACATTGGGGGTAGGTTGAAAGCGATTACACTTCGGAAGTTGCACGGGGTGCAATTTCGCATTAATGGCCAGCAGTTCCGGTGGAGTTGTCCGCAATCTACACAATGTCTTTCAGAACTTGAAATTTCTTCCTGGATCGCGAAGGGATACCTTCTGCCTGAAAGCCACGACCATCATAAAATTGAGATGTAACCGCCGTGGCGTCATTAACTCTCGCAAAACCGTGACAGTTTTCCGTAAAAGTTTCACTCTTGCGCGCACGCTATGTCGCCAGATTTTTCCAACTCTTCGATAAACGTTCCGGTCCGTATCGAAACCGTTACGAATCATCCCTTTTCTTCAATTGGCCAGGAAGGATATTTATGCAAAATGTTACACCTCAGAAATTCAAAGAAAAACCCATTAGTGGAAAAAGCCAACCTAACCAGACTAATCTATTACCTAGAATATGTTTGTTCATTTCTCTATCGTTATGCCCTTCGGTTAGACACACGGATTAGCAGCCCTGGCAGAGTGGCGAACCCGAATCGTACGTTTCCGAAAGTGGTCTCCGTCGACCGCGTCGAGACATAACGGTGTTAGCCGAAAGGAAAGAAAAATCAAAGGGTCCGAAAGGAAGTTAAAACCGTGGCAAGAGACCAATTGCTGCGGAGGGTAACTAGAAACCCCAGGACTCGGCCGATGAACGGACGCTCTCCCCGGCTGGCACGCTATAAATCAAAGTGACTTCCAATCAGCCAAAGACACTTTCATTAAAAAACATTCTGAACCAGGTCATCGATGAACTTCGACGCCTTAGTTCGCCACTTTGCCTTTCAAGTTCGTAGCCGAGTGTCACGCGCAGAGCACAGAGCACTTAAAAGTGAACGGTATATGCCGGCCTTTTTATAACATACACTTTCACCGAAAAACCGAGCGACACCGTGAATTCAGGTCGGGACTCTGTAATTTGACAGCGCCGGGGCTAAAAGGCTTTGCGGCGTCTTCGATGATCCCTTTCGTGATGTTAGATTGCCGAAGACACCTCGTCGTCGACACCCCCCTCCCCCTACGAACGCCGGGGACCTTGATATTTAGCTAAAGCTTCGGGGACTTTATGAATAGCGGCGACACGGACGGCTCTACCCAGAAATGGATCAGCGTGCTGGAACAAAGTGTTCCGTCAAATTCTACAACCTGAACTCCCCCGCCTCTTGGCGTTCCGGTGAACAGATTTATTGGGTTTGCGAAAGGAAGTGTAACGAGCAGACTGCTTTACGCAGCTAGCACAAAAAACGAAAATACGGAAAAGTATTAGGGTTGCCCACAAGTTAAATTATTTGCAAAGAATTTGTTTTGCCTTTAGTTCTGTACCGATCGTTGGAGAGGAAACACATACTCTTTTACAGTTTTCTAAAAAGTAAAAAATATTCTAAAAAGTATAATTTTTTTTTACGACCCAGTAATAAAGTGGCGGCGTCCGTATCTTTTGAGGATCGCATTCGTATTGCACACTTTTTCATTTTCATGCGGGATTTAATGCTACGGTAACAACAAAGAAAATTTGCGATGTTTATGCAGATGTATTTAAGGTCAACAAGTGTCAACGTTGGTTCAGAAGATTTGCTGCTGGTGATTATGATCTCTTTGCAGGCCTCGAAGTGGAAGACCAGCTGAATTTGATAATGACATCCTAAAATATTTAGTGGAAACTGATCCACAATTAAGTATACAAGAATTATCGAGAAGCCTTGGGTCCACATGGTCAACTATACAAACGCACCTACACGAAATGGGAAAGGCACATAGGCAAGGAATATGGGAACCGCATCAATTATATCTGAGACCAACGAGAATATTCGTCGATCAATTTGCACTTCATTGCAATCCAGATTTCGTAGAGATCCATTTCTTAGTAGAGTCGTTACCGGTGATGAAAAATGGATTCTTTACGATAACAAAGCGTTCTAAGCAATAGCTAAATCTAGCTTATCACTTAGAAAAGTGTTACTGTGCATTTGGTGGGACTGTCGTGGCATAATTCACTTTGAGTTGTTGAAACCTGGAGAAACAGTTACTGCTGAGTTGTATTGTCAGCAATTACAACAGCATTATTCAGAAGTATTGAAAAAGAGGGCATCTTTAGTCCACAGAAAAGGTGTAATACTGCAAATTGACAATTCCCGGCCCCATACAGCGAAACTCACTAAGGAAAACATCGAAGAATTGCAATGCGAAGTTTTACCGCAACCCCGTACTCACCGGATATTGCTCCCTCTGACTATCATCTCTTCAGATCTTTGGAGCATTATTTAAGAAATAAAACATTCACTTCTGTAGAAGATGTAAGGAGGCAACTTGAGACATATTTTGCTGCATGAACCTTGGATTTTTATAAGAGGGGGATTAAAAATTTCCAGGAAAGATGGCAAACTGTCGTTGATAATGATGGAGATTAAATAATAAATTAAGAAATAAAAACTTGAATTCACTACAAAGTTTGTTTTCGATTTCAAAATAATTGGTTACTTATGAGTCCCCCCAATAAAAGCATTTCAAATCAATGTCTCATTATCTTCAACCCATTAATTCTAATAGGAAAGAATATCGATTTCCAT
>CM052130.1:20310961-20329224 GCA_028454255.1 Halictus ligatus
ATTTTTGCTTGGCACTTTCGAACACAAAACACAAGAAGCACGATCTCTAAGCATCGTCGGACCAGGCTGCCGCGAAGATCCATGGCACTCAAACGATTAAAACCCAGAAAGACCGAGCAACCCAAAGAAAAGATACTGATCTGTTGGTGCTGTGTTCGGCAAGTTTTACCGTACAAACTCAAGAGCCTCGAGAACGAGTTTGCCGAATATGTGGTAGACCTTCGAAATCCCTTCGAAAAAGGGTGAGCGTCTGTTCAACGAGCACTGGCGGACCGTTTGCAGGGTGTCCGCAGGATCGGGCTCGACGTGTACGCTTCGCTGGGGCAGGCGAGGTTCTTCCTAGAAAAGCAGAAAGGAAACCCGAGTGCGGCGAGCGTCCCCCTTGGCCCGTCGGGCCATCCCAAACTGTCAGACGGACGGGTCGCTGCCGGGGGCGGAGCCCGTCTTGCTGCCGTCGACACCAGCACCGCCACCGTCGCCGTCGGCGCCCGCACCCTCTCCGCCCCTGTACGGCGAACCGCCGGTCCCACGCGCCGACAGACCTCGGAAATCCAGGTTGTACTGAAAAAACAGAGGCCAAACAGGTATTAACGATCGCCCACCACCAATCATTCGTCATCATCCCGAACAGTGCTGTCCACTGCTAACTTTCTGACCGACCGGAGGACATGAACCGTGTTTCTGTGCCAGATGATCGCGTTTCTACTGTTTCGAGGTGCTTTCATGTTGGTGCTGCGATACCCTAATGACCCGAATTCAATGACCCAGCCAGAGAGGAAATGAGGGTGCTGACGCCCGGGATTTTAGTGTCCCCGCTATAGTGCTTCCCCGTAGTCTAATTTTTAGTCTAGACCAGAACCTGCATCGACTATGTAGGCTCTGATCCAGCCTAAAAGTTGATACAGGTTCTAATACAGGCTAAAAAGATGATGCAGATTCTGTTCCAGACTAAAAAGTTGATGCAGGTTCTGTTCCAGGCTAAATAGGTGATGCAGGTTCTGTTCCAGACTAAAAAGATGATGCAGGAAAAGTGGGGACACTAAAACCCCGAGCGTGAGCACTCTTATTTCCTCTCTGACCCAGCCTCGAGAGTTTCTTGCCTTCGCGAGAAGTAGAATTAGGTGACCATGACCAGACACGTCTGATTAATCCCATTCAACAGGAAGCGTAACTGAATTTTTAGACTCGATTCTCTCAGAAATGAAGCGCCAGAAAAATCTTGATCTCTGAATAAAATCTCTGATTGAATTCCTTTTGCCAGGAATAGTGGTCACTTGAAACATAATTGTCGCTTTAAAAAATAATGTTACAAATATAGCGCACCAAAGTGGAATGAACGTTTAAGGTCACGCGACTTCTCTTGCTGATACATTGTACTATATAGACCTGGGTCCGATAGGTCAAACGATACGTATGTTTAATGTGTGCGAAAAGTACGAAGGATATCGTACTCGTGGACAGCACTGACGTAAGAGGATGAAATTGGGAACGTCAGATTCTTTTACGTTCGAAATCAATGAAGCTATCCCGTACTAATTACATCGAAACGTAAAAATAGTACGGTCATTAATTTGAAAAAGAGTCGGTGAACAGAGAAAATATTATACACTTTTTATACTTTCCCTGTTCGAATTGTGAATGAAATATTTTGGATTTAGCGCAGAAATTATTTTGTATCCTGATGTTGCACAGACGCTAGTAAAAGATTATTCAAAAGTTTATTCATTAATTTATATTTATTTATTAAATTTTATTAAAACATTTTATTTATTATTGTTTGGATAATTTCTTGTTCCAAAATATTTCTCTCTGACATTGTCAGTCTCTAAAGAAAAATTTGTTTAGTTGAAAATACGCTTTCTTAAAACAGTGCAACTGGAACTGTTAAAGCCTCGTAAAAAAAACGAGTATTTGAATGTAAAAATAGCTAAACAAAATAGTGAAATATTGTTATTCTAACAATTAGTACTTCAAATAGTAATACACATTTCAATATATAAAATAAGCATTATTTTCGTTAGTACTCGGCATGTCAGTGTGCGATGCCAATAAAAAAAACCAAAAAACAAATTATGAACTATGTTATAAAACATTGCATTGCGCCCATTCCTGTAGAAGATGGCTGAAAACAATAAACTAGATTTGTTATCAGTTCACCTTGCTGTAGATAATGTTGTACATTGTCACGGTGTAATTTGTTAATCGAAGCAAAAAGCTGTTGCGACGATACAAAATGTCTGCAAAAATTAAAAAAGCTTTTTTTTTTAAAAATACGATTCAAGCCAGTTCACACTACTGCGACAGAGATGCCTACGCGTAAAAAGCGCGATGAAAACAGCGCCGATAAAAAAAAAACAAGAGGAAAAATTATTCGACGAACACGGATGCCTGAAAACGATCGATCAATATCCTCGACGCAAATAGGCAATTCGATGATTAATTAAAGACTAGTCGCTCCGAGCGAGACCAGTTGGAATCTGAACAATCAATCGGGCAACTGTGCCTAGAGGCGAAAACCCGGTTAACTATGTTTCATACCGAACATATAACTCAATTGGAAAATTTCCAAATTTCGTATCGACGAGTTTTTTTTTTAAATGTAAATAAGGAGTTGATTTTTTAGACAAACCAATTCAAACTTTCAGTGGACTTTAAAAACCAGAAGTTAGAGACATGTGAATGCTTGTGAAACGTAATCAGTTTGGATTGTGAAGAACATGTAGTTCTCTGTTTTCAATTTTTTTTAATGAAACTTTGACTAACATATTCGAGATATTTTTCTGGTTAAAACGAGTCCAAACATGCTAAAATTCGGAGCATAGTTGTTTGTTTAATTCACAATTCTGTAGAACCTCGATTATCCGAACTGATAATATCTGAATTTTCATACTGAACAGTTCAATCTATGTGTAACTAGTTCGAAAAATCGAGGTTCTACTGTTTCGTGGATTAAACAAGTAAATACAATTCGAATAATGTCATGTTTGAAATCGTTTTAACCAGAAAAATGTCACAAACATGTTAACAAAAGTTTCATTACTGTGGTTATCTGATTCCTGCAGTAACATTATCAAAAGTCAAAGAGCTGCACAATTGGCATCGACAAAGATGGTTTGTAAAACCTCCAACACATAATTTAACAGTTAAGAAGGGTTTTTCCGAATTGCAAGCTAGTTAATAAACACATATACAAAATTATGAAACAACAATCTCCTTTACTAATCGGGGAATAGCCTCGAAAACATCGATAGATCGTGATTGGACCGCGTTCAGGATCCGCCCGAGGAAAGAAATAAAGATAAATCCGTCGAACGAGTTAACCGCGAGAATCGGCGACGGAATCGACATAAACGGAACAAAACGAAAAGCAAACCAAAGAGAAAGAAGAATTGGAAACGAAAGTCGAACCTGTGCAAAAGAAAGAACAGCGGATGAACGTGTGCTCGGTAGCATCGTGGCCGCGTACGTGAACACATGCGACCGTCACGGTGCAACGAGAGTCTGTGTTATCTCGGTAGAGTGGCGTGTCTCAGATGCTGCAGCTGTGCGTGATGCAGTTGCAGCTGCAGTAGCTGTAGATTCTGAAGGCAATGGGGCGCCTGCGGCCCGCAGCCTGCATTGTTGGTGTTCGAGTAAGGAAGGACGGAGGGATGAACGAAGGATGCGGAATTACGTGAACCGGTGGATACTCCACTGGCGGTGGAGCCCGTGGTTGGCAGCGTGTTGTAGTTGAAGGGCAAGAGGTTCAGGCTAGGTCTCAAGATATTGTGTAACTGGGTGGTGGTCAGAGGATGCGGCTGCACGTAGGGACTTGTCGACGGGAGCATTTGGGGGCTAACTGGGTACAAGCAGTCCTCTTCGCTTAGGCCGGGCATCGTCGTCGGACTGAGCTCCATGTACTGCGGCATGGTGACATTGTGCTAGTCGATGAATACATGGAAGGACATGTAGACACTTTAGGCGTGACATGACTTTTGGCTTGCGGCATTCTATGATGCGTGGACTCTGTGCGAATATTTTACTTCTCTTAAGCCCCCTAATGACCAGGTCTACTATGTCTAATGTGTTGCTTAACACAGTTTTCATTCGATATAAGACGATGTCTCGGGACATACGGTTGTCCGGTACAAGATAGAATATGACATACTCTCTCGTTCTAGCATCAAGTGAACAACTTTCGAAGAAGCAGGGGAGATAGAAATTTTCCTGTTACAAAATAAAACTTCATCTTACATCGATAGGAAACTGTGTACTATTTCCGCCAGTAATTTTGTTTCCCCTAAGAACTTGAAGTTTCCTATTAGAATTATGATCACTGCTCTACCTTTTACAGTTACAAAGTAAAGGCATTTCTAATAGTTTTTTACTTACATTATTAATAGTTTTAGATCTTCATTCAACTACCAGTACAATTACTGTTATTTCTATTTAGTTTCATACGCCCTAGCGAGGCAGCTACACGAGGCATTTAAACTATATTCACGAACGTAGTCGATTAGAAGCTAAAATAATAATCTCCAAGACAATATAATTTCGGCTTTATTTTTTAGTCATCATTAATTAAAAATACGCCTAAAATGCGGCAACCCGACCAACAGAGGTGTACTTGTGTCATAAAGGCGCGTGACAGTCACGTATCAGAGGAGGTCCTCGCTCGAGCCCAATGATTAGGCTTTGACGTCACACACTTTAGCCAATAGTTCGGCTAAAACCGAAAATGCATGTGGAATGACTCAATAGGACGGTTTACACGCGGAATTCTTGCCAGGTGTGGTGCTTACTGTCGCGCGCCTCTATGGTGTACCCAACGTACTCCTCTGTTGGCCGGGTTGCCGCATTTTAGGCGGATTTTTAAGTGTTAACAACTAAATGATGAAGCCGAAATCACAAATTTTTTACTCTTCATTTTCGTCTTATATTGGAGAACCACCCTTTAAATTTTCTCCCACCTAATTATTTACAGAATAACTAATTATTTACAGAATGATCTTCCACAATTACAATGTGTTTCCCAAGTAATTCTAACGCAGCAAAGTAAATAACAGAATCAAATATCGAGGATACTTTTTCCAAACTAGACGACCCTGCCAATTGCAATACATCGGACAAGACAAGGTGACCTTTATTGAAAGTATCGGGCATAATTTGCATCATAAGAGCACAAAATATTCGCACAGAATTGATCACGGATTCAACGTCTTTACGCGCAGCTGTACTCTTATCGAAAAAAGAAATACATAGATCTTCTGCCGACACAAAGCTAACTACGATAAAAACCAAGTGTCGTCCAATCTTTGCTCGTTCGTCGATCTATTCCCTCTAACATTGTGTGCAGTCATTTAACATGATCATTTCGGCCATACTGTTTACTATAGTCACTCTAATCCACTATAGGTAAAAATAGAAACGTATCTCGCTGAGCAAAGACTGAACATTTTCCCGTTTCCGAGCAGTAAAAAAAGTAACTTCCAAAAAAAATAACGATTAAAATACAAAAGTAAAGAAAATAGCACTGTGCTATACTGATACTTGAATCTTTCGTGTGTGACACAGAGAAGAAACGTACGGTAGCGTATCGACGCGATCGCGTCTCTTACCTTTGTGGCGCAGTCGAAACATGTTGTGACCACTTTCGAAATCACGTTCATTAGATTCTTTGTCTCTTGGATTACATTGTCGACTTTGGTGAAGGTGGCGGCTTTCCCGACGGTCGGATTTTTCACGGTGAACTGGAGCTGCTGGACGTACGTCGGCACACGATCGAGGTTTTCCAGGAGGTCTTTCTTGTGCGGGCCAGGAGGTACCTACGCCCATGCGACATCATGTAAAAACTTGCGTCTTCGATCGTGTCGCAAGGCAAACGTTTTCGTTCATCGGTTACCAACGACTCGGACAAACGACTTTACTTATTGCACTCCGTGTCAATGTTAACTACCATGTTTTATCTGATTAAAAAAAATGTTCTCTGTCGTACTCTGAACACGGGATAAACAAATTGAACTGAGACCCAATTGTTCTTCACCCGTTGAGGCATGCCATATACAGTTAAAAAACAATTATTGGTGTGCTTAATGCGACAATCCTTATATTCATTCCTTTTTGTATTTTTCTGATCATTTTCGGACGTTATTAATTATTTTTGTAACGAAAGTTCCATAAAGTACTGAGTTAGCCTTGTTAGGTCTGAATGGGTTCATTAAGAAAAAGAGAAAATTATTGTATCGATCTCACGCTTCAGAACTATCCAGTATACTCTAACAGGAATGATCTCAGAGGTTAATCTGCAAATGTCTGATCTATATGTTCTGAAATTTCATAGTATTCTGTACTCTGGCCTCGTGGTCTTTTTATATCTTTTCACTCGAATATCGTGTTTTAAAAACTAATCAACCAGAATGTATGTAGAAAGTCACTAGAGATGGTATCAATCACTTTCAGATTTATGAATATTCTTGCTTATTAATATATATGCTTATACTTGCTAATATAGTAGCTCAAAATGTAAGGATTGATACGTTGTTAAGGTTGAGCAATTTTAATAGAAATTTCATCTCATTACAAATTTTTTTCTTACAATAGAAAAGCGGAATTTTCCACCTATTTACATATTTGGTCGATACTGTAAGTACAAAACTATATTTATGTTATTCAAACAGTTTTCACCAATATTATTAGAACTACTGCTAAATAACATTCTATGTATGAAATAGTCGTTGAGAACGATCCATCAACATTTGCCTTGCGATATTTATGTTTTATACATATGTAGCGTCTTTCAAAAACTCTTTGAAGCAATGCCTGATTCTATTCTTTATTCGTTGAACTAGTAATATAAATACTTTGTTATACGTATCTTGGATACTCATAAGATTGCATCTAGTAAGTTAACAGAGACATAGTCTATTCGTCCTAAAAGTAACACAATGCGAAAGATTGAACAGAACAGTGTAAGTTGCTTGAGAAGAACATTAGACAGTGACTGTGTGAATGACAGTGAAATAGTACAGACCTTGTTGTTTTTTGCAAGCTTCACGAATATTACATGATCAAACCAAAAACTTGAATTCGATTGCAGTTTGCAAGTGATTGCAGCCAAGATGAGATTCACAGATATAATTTCAGGTTTGGGTAAATAGAAAACATTGTCCCCAAATGGAATAGTTTTTATTCTCACTATTCTACAAATTAATTAATGTATTTGGACGAGTACAGAACAGTTCCATTTTTACGATTCATTATAACCTAATGCAACTTAAACTATCTCGTTGAATATAGCGAATAGACTGCTAAAAATTTGGAAAATATAATAAAGCACGTTAGTGACATTTCATGTCAGATTAATTCAATTAAATCTCTAACATAAAATTTTTACGAATTAAACGATTATTACAGACATTATCGCGACATTGTGTTTTTCGAACATTGACAGTACTAATAATGATTAATGCAATTCTACAATAACCTCGTAATTTCTTTTTTAATTTGGCATATACTGCTACATATAGTATGACGAGAAATTACGAATTTTACTAATCGTAAGTGTGAAGAATATAACTTTCACTACTATTTTTAAACAATCAGAGCAAACATGTTCAACGATAAATCGTACAGACGCGATACTAATTCATCTTGAGCGCAACAATGAACTATTTCTGTCGTTTGTTAGAAACTTTTTGTTACCATGAAACACGTAAACGTTTCTCTTCATTTCTATTGCTTCTGGGAAACTAGCGCACAAGAATGAGGCCTTGATTCACCAGCATGCTAAGCTGAGCTAAGCTAAGCTGCACTAAGCTATGCTACGTTTACACATATTTGCTTCAGTGGACACCATTTTCACCAAAAAGTAAATATGTGTAAACTTAACATAACTATAATTTAGCTCAGCTTGCCGGTAGATCCGAGCCTTAATCATGCGCACAAGGATCCCAGAATGGATGAATAACAAATACAGTGTTTACTCGATATATGTTCAAAAAACAGGTCTAGCCTCGGACATATATTGGCCAGGAGATAATATTCTTTGATCGAGGTTCTAGGGCCCTCGCAAGGTATATCCCGCGGCAGTAGGGATAGTCCTAGGACTTTTATACGTTAGGCATTTGGGACATATATAGAGTAAACACTATACCAGAAATTGAACTTCAGTGAATTCTCAGTAGACACTTTCTTCTTTTATAATGAATTGAATAATTTTTGTAAGGGTTGATACCTCTCTAAATTTGCCCTGTAAATTGTAATACTGATAATGATTTTGCAAGTTCGCCTATAAATTATATCACGTCAAACTTCATCTCAGCTGGTCAACGTAAAGGTTAGTGACAGATAGATTCGGAAGCTGGCAAAAACTGAGACATAATAGTCATGCCCCAGATAGTGGAAGGAGGGGGACCACAATGCACATAGACGTCGTCCACAGACGGAAGCATTCCCGTAGCATCTAAAACACACCTTACTAATCGTACACAAAAAAGTCATAAATGTACGTACACAAAATAGATTTACCAACAAAACAATGATCGTGGTCGTTTCGATGCCGTGACTGAGTAAAAACGTTTAATGACATATAACTCGTCTAATCTTTTCTAAAAAAAAAAAAAAAGAAACGTCACGTTCACTTACGTTACGAGTAAAACATAATCGGCGATGAAAAAGAAAAACCTAGACCGCGAGAAACGAAAATTCGAGTACGCTTTGCTGTTTCAAAATCCGTTCACCTGAAACTTAACGTAAGAAAAACACTTTTTAGGGTACACTAATATCTCCGCCATGTGAACTTTACGAATGTCTCTATTCATCTAGATCGATGTACTCCAATTGAATAATACACTGTTATTGATCACGACATATAAATATATATGGGTCGGTTAGCATTTTTACAACGCAAGAGGCAAAAGTGATCGTCGCCTATTCTCAAAATCAAATCGAACGTCTAACGAAAGATGATGTTACAGTCGTGATCGCTAGTGAAATTAGCCGTTCCTTTTACAACGTGCTTCACTCTTCGGTGAGAAATGTAACGGAAAAACTAAACGGGTGATGTAGTTTACGCTACGTCATTCAACATAAGAAACGATTTTCAGGTGAATCGTACTAGGTGTCATGGTCTTGCATTAGCAGTTTATGGAGCAGTAACGTGAAACAATGTTAGAGAGACAGAGAGATAGAGACAGAAATAAAGAGAAAGAGAGAAAGATAGAGAACGACAACACTTAACAGCAACTGGAACAACGTATTCGCAGAATGAACGAGCGATGTATATATATATATATATAAAATATATATAATAAAAATATGTATGTATATACATAAATACGCACATATATATATACAAGTACATGACATGTATAATATATCTACAGACTAAGTTGTACATATATATACCATATCGTATAATATACGAACATATATATATATATATATATATATATATATATATATATGTATGTATATGTTACATCGATATACAGGGTCAGTGAAAACTACTATCTGAAATAACTCGGTATCTATTGGTTGTATCAAAAAACTATTTAGTGAACTATGCAGCATTTCAAGGAACGCGTTGAATGAGTACAAGTTGATTTTTTCATGTCACATTCGTTCTAAAAAAAAATACCAAGATCGTCTTGAGTATTTCCAAAAGCTTCTTCAAGGTAAACTCAAGGTCATTATATTATAGGTCGCTGAATTCGTCCTTTGATCGGTAACAGCATGGTATTAAAAGAAAGTTGCATTGACTTTGAGAAAAACTCAAGGTCACCTTGATATCTCCGATAAAAATGAGATACTGAAAAATCAAATTGTACTCGTTCGACGCGTTCCTTGAAATGCTACATAATATTCCAATAACCAACAGATAGCGAGTTATTTTGGATAGTAGTTCTTACTGACTCACCCCGTATATGTATATATATATGTATATATATACACGTATGTATGTATATACAAATGAGAACGATCTGTACAAGGCAAACATGATCTCTATGAGCCCAACAAGGGTCTAAAGTAAAGAGAGAAAGAGTTACCTGGATGGAGGCATTCAAAGAGCGAGGGTCAAAAAAGGGTTTCATAATACAGAATATATTACAAGGTTAGCGTTTTTTGTTGATTTCTTTCAAGAAGAGTATAAAGAGATCAAAATGGCTTCAGGTAACTATATATATTCGGCCTAGCTAGGAGGGTCGAAAGGGCAGCAAACGTGTTAATTCGTACATGTCTAATGCTAAGAACTCACGCTTGAGCCACCTCGAGTCCACTCGCAGGATCGCTACAATACCTTCGCAACGAACGACCGGAATCCTCAATTTTAATCCCTAATTACGTGCCGAATTGATAACGTACACTTTTAGACAACATCAAGAGGAATTCTCGCTTTGCTGTGTACCACCCAAAGAAAAGTTTGATTTGCGATTGGTGTAACAGACAGTCGGCGTGATTCAATAGACTCGACGTGGCTCCGGCATCGCAATTACGTAAAAACGAAACTCAATAGCGAAATCGAAGGAAAACGTATCTCCAATATAGCAAGGATCAAAAAACTCGGAATCAAGTCCAGTATAGAATCCGTATAATAATAAACAATGGATAAAAAAGAATGATCAGAAATAAAGGGGGATGTTCGTGTAACACGTGCGCGCACAGTAAGTTCTCTGTACGCGTAGCCACGCATGTCACGCAACATCTCAACATCAGTCCAATTAAAAAATGTGTATTCAGTTTGCTTTGAGCACTACGCCCTCCCGGTGAATGTCACGTACCTGGTAGCTGAATTGTCTCACAACCTTGTACAATCTGTTCGCCTCCTCAGCAAAATACTCAGCTTGGGTGAACAGATCTTGGGTGGTGTTCAGGGCGCCCTCGCCCCTCGTGAACTGGTACATGGAGAACGCCATCGAGGACATGTTCTTCGCCCGTTTCACGATGTCGTTGTTCTCCTGCAGGGCGCTGCCGCTTTCCTGCCATTTCTCCGTCTCCGCGTCCATCTCCGAGGTGATCAGCTTCATCTCCAGCCCGGCCTTCGCGATCTTCGCTTGCTCCTCGCTGTCCAATCTCGCCGGCTTCAGCGGCTTGCTTGTCGTCCCGTGTTTCTGCAAATTTACAAATCTCCTTTAACGCCCGATCCCAATCGGAACCATTTCGGAATTTACAAGGAGGCCGCGCGGCTAGGAGATCATGCAGACTTTGTCGTATAACCAGTACTGAAAAATGGCCGTTTTCCTTGTGGGCAAAGATGAAATGATAAGATATGAAAAAAAATTTAATAAAAATGTCCAGGGAATAATAAGAAGAGTAGATGGACAGATGACTAGATCTAAGTATGAAGATTCGGAAATTATCAATGACTGGAGTGAAACGTTAAATTAACTGAATATTTTTAGCGATAGTCCATAATTTTTAGGATGTTTTTTGTTCAAGATTTTGAGAGAATTTTCGTAACAAAGAGGATACTTCACTGGGTCTTAAAGAGCGCGAGCTTCTAATAGAATGGACTCGTTCATTTCCCGTGCTGTTGAACGTTAATGGCCGCCGTTTACCTTGATTATATAGAACTCGACTTATCCTTAATTTATAATGCTTAACTAGGATAGGATTACCAACCCAAACAATTGGTGGTAATTACATGCTCTGTAATAGCCAGTCGTTGTTATTTCAATTTTAATCAACGTGTTTTTCATGTTTTCTGCTTGTACGAAGAAAAATCACCAGACCAGCACCGAGTAAAGTTTCACTTATCGATCGCGGTTTCGGTGTAATGAATTAGTGCAAAAGAAATTTGGCTTTAAATTTGAAATTCACGATTTGTTAAAAATGCTTCCGAATAGTATCAAAATGAGGGATGAATCATACAAATAGAAAGAGTTTTGAAAAGTTATATCTTGAATCTTTCCACTAAGTTTAGGATTGATGTAAAACACGCACTAAACGAACTACAATGAATTCTCGATATATGTCAAAAACACGGGTCTTGCCAGCGTTGTGTATCGTCCAGGAGACATACCCGAGCCGTGTTATGTTTACACTCCTCGACGTACGAGGCCTCTCGAGCTTTGTGGCCCGGTGGTGGGGATAATTCCGCGACATTTATCATCCAGGCCTTGGCGACATATATAGAGAAATCACTGTAGATGCAAACCATCGTAAAAGTGCACTTACTCCTGGTCGTGGCAAGGACATGTATACTTGTTTCTCCGGTCGATTCTGGTGTAATTCGAGCACATCCTTTGCGACCGATGTCACGTCATTCATCAGCCATTGCCACATATCGGCGAATACTGAAACACAGTATAATAAAGTATAATACTGAGTGGTTCGAATAGTTTTACTATAATTATTCCAGAATTATTAAATATTTTTTTAATATACATTATATTAACACTGAATTTCCAGGCGAGTTTTCAATGTCGTAAAACTATGAAAAATTGCAGAAATTGATAAAAAGTTTTATTAATTCCGATGATTGAATTTCTTCTTTAACGATAGAATTTATCTCGTTAATTATGAGTTCTATTACCTTCCAGATTCTCTTTCGCGATTTTGCTAGTCGGATGCCTTGCCAACGTTCGCGCCGCTGTCAGCACTTGGGGACCGTACATTTTCAAATTAATTGCTGTGAACTTCGCTGAAACTGAGAGTGTCTCCGTCGGCGCAACGTGTCTGATTATTCTGCACACCTGTTAACGTGTAGATTAATAAGTCGTGGATTCTGTGCGCATTCGTAAAGTAACAGCTATGCGCCGATTGCACATCTGTCTGCATAGTACGAAAATATAATTACAATGTTCTAAAATGAAACAATATTTTATCGTTATGCGCGGACACATTTATCGTTACGTGAAAGACAATAATTTAGTACATATGAAATTCATATTTTATCTTCTTGAATAATGAAGAATTAAATTAAATATACTACATCAATCCAAATTAAAATAATCATGATCAGGTTAATCTTGATTAGGTCACTCTGTATAGACGTAAAGTGAATCGTCTGAGAGAATATCTGTGTTGTATAAAGAATATAGTTTATATTTCTTTGTTAAACAGAATGATGTATTAACTATCACTCTAGACAGAAAAAAGATTCATATTTTATTTGTATATATTTTATAAAATCTGTATCGATAAAATTGGACGTCTAATCCCACTTAAATAATAATTATTGTTGTTATATTTTCAAGAGTCGCCGAATTAGCAGGTAACACTGAATCGCGTTTGTCTTCATTAAACAAGACATGCAGCGTTCAAGGTCAAATAAATCATCGATAAAATTTCGATCAGTCGTAAGGCACTTACTTCGACTATGTGGTCGAGGTACTCCTCAAATTTTGTCTCTTCGAAGCTATTGATGTCGTTGGCCAGAGCGAGATTCTTGATCGTGGACACGAGTTCCAGACCCGCTTTGGTCACCTGGCCTAGATCAGCCATCTGCTCCATCGCGGTCGCGCAAAGCTGTTGTCGAAGATCTTTCGTCGCATTGAATACTGCTTGTACAGCTTGCTCCATTTCAGCACTCGGAGAACTACTACCGCCTTCGTAGTTTTGCTACAAAATGACACAATGCATTGCTACCAAGCAACCATCCACAGCTATATTTCTTAACGCTGTCAGTGAGGACCGATCATTCATTCCTGTTCGTTTTAATTGAGGAAAGAAAAGTATGAAATCCTGTTATAGAATACCGTAATTTCTAAGAAACTAACAAATAAATAATACATGCTAATTAGCTCAGTTTAATATTAAGATTTGCTTATTCTTTGCCAGTTTAACTCATTCAGAAGTACTGTTGCGATTGAGTAGTAAGAATGACATTTGAGAAACTATGTGGTATCATTATGTAAATTTAATTTTTTGGATTTTTATCCAAAAAATTCTTTCCTTTATGTTACATTTCTCTCCTCCAGGTTAATTTTTGGAAAATAGAAATAAAGGTAATTGATCGACGCAGTATAATATTATTTTCAAGCATAAAGGGATAGAATAAAGAACAATTTCAACGAAGTATTAATCTAGCCTGAATGTTGTCTCTTTTGCGTTTTCCCTGTTCGCACCATTTGAAAGCAGTTCGGAAGAATCTAGTTTGCACCAACATCTGCAGTCTATCGATTACCAACCCGTTGACTGCCGAACTGTCGCCCATAAAAGTCCCATAAAATCGCAGCAATTTATTAAGTAATGCAGAAACTGAAAGGTCAATATTTATCACGGCTATTCCTCCATCGGCGATTGTGCATTGCATACATTGTCACGAAACTTTTAACTTCATCAATCAATCAGATTGAAATTTAATGTTGAAGTGTTAACGAAAAATCGTGCCACAAAAAGCACGCTGCATAGATATAAAAATGATGAAATACACCAAACTCGATAGCAAAGGGAAATTACTTTAGAAAAATAACAGAAATACATTCTAAAAATTTGCATTGATTGCTATACTGCAATGTACTATGCATTTGTGTAAAAATGAGTACGTTAAAATAGTGCGAGTATTCGAAGAATTTAGAAACTATTCTCGATCGATTGAAATGATTTAAAAAATAGTAAATTTGTATCTACGCAATTTTTATTTAACGTAAAAATCCACTACCGATTACGTAGGTACAGCTGACCGAAAATATCAGTCGTTCGTTTCAAACAAATTGTTCTGATCGGATTATGAATAAGAGATCGCGCGTTTCGATCTCACACGGAGATTTTGGTGAATGCACGTTCCGCTGTCAAAGGGGAAAGTGGCTTTTCGCTTTTTTTGTTTAAAAAGGTACGTGGCTGCCGCTGCCTATTCATTGGTGGCAGGCTCTCCTAACTGATTCAGTTTAGCCTGCTCATTCATTCGGATTTATGACGGCAGGTCAGCTCTTTTCAGCACGGACCAGGCCATCTCGGATTACTCTGCCGCGAATAATCCGGTATTATATGAAATTTTTCGCATCAAATCTTCGCTTCACCCCCGGCAAATTGTTCTGCTCGCGCGTTGCCATTATCGGCTCCGCGGCTTTCTTGATTATTCAACGTGATCGTCGTCCTTTTATTAAAATCTACGATCTTGAAAGCCGCGATAAAGTACTGTGGTACCTCAGTACAAACACGCGCAAAGCTGATGCGAAAGTGCAATCGTCTTTTTAGCGCGTTAACTGCTGTGCCGTCAATAGTTTAGTAACTTTGTTTGTCGAGAAGAATAACTCTGTTATTTTAGCTGGTTAATTTCCTGAAATACCTCTGGGAATTCTGCATTGTCGATCGATCACCAATTATTTGAATTAACTCGACCGTAAAGGGCAATTTGATAATTTGAAACGTTTAATAAGATACGCACTGTGCAATATGTTCTTGTAGTTGTATATTCTCGATCAGTTACCAATTATTTATAATAACTCCATCGTGAAGAGCAATTTTATTATTTCGGACGTTATATGCCCTGGAATACGTTCATGTAGTTGCATATTGTCGATCAATTTCGAATCATCGATACTAACCCAATTAATAAACATCTGATCTCTTTAATTATGTGTGTCACGATATCTGCAAACTCTTTGAAACCTGAGCTACATTACCGCGGCTCTTGTTTTATATTTTGCGCGTTCTTCGAATCTTTTCTCATGAAAAAATTTCGCGAAATAATAAATCAACGAAAATGTGAAAAATCTTACCATACTGTTGCCAACACGTAGCAGCGAGTTCAACTCCAATTTGACCCGGTCGCAGAGCAAGAGAATGTTCTCTCTGTGCTCGTGGCTGGTGTACGCGCTGTCAGTGAAATCGTGCGTCCTCTCGATGGCAGTATCTAACGCTGCCGTCAGCGTTTCACGGCAGCCAGGACCTAGAAGGGTCATCCTCGTTGTTTCGACGAGTCTCTCGAAGTGTTTCAGCGCGAACAAAGCTGTCCTGCGCTCGTAATCCAGTTCTGCAGGATTCTGCAATTGTATGGGATTCTACCTTCGAATACATCACGTCTGCGATCATTTAGAGCATACTGGCATCGGTAGAGTACGCGCGTCCCTTTTTGTTCTTGGCAATGTCAAATCGTATATCGTGATATCCTCGTAGAAAGATTATCAAAAATATTGTATAAAAGATTTTAATATTATGCGAGACATTTTTTACGATCTTACGAAAAAAGTATATTTTTAAAAAATCGATCTATTCTCTTAAAAAAAAACAAATATACCTCATCTAACAATAACGAACTACAAGAAATGGACTGATTATGAGCTGCAATAGTAATCCATGCGCGTACTCCAACGATAATTAGACTGCGGATGTTGATGTATATGTACATCAGCACAGACAAGTTTAGAACAATTGAAATTTGTTGGGCTGTTACAGTTATAATTATAGTGCTTAATTACACTTAGAAACTTATTGTGAAGTTAGAGAGAAATTCTTGAAACTAATTGTAACAAACAATGTGCCATTTTATGTTTCGCTGTTGAGGCTTATGTGATTCATAAATCGATACATAAACATCCGTAGTTTAATAATAATACACTATACTAATAGAACATTTGTTTAATTGAAACTAGAGGGCACTTCAAACTAGAGTGCAATTCAAACTTCTTAAGAGTTGTTCTTTACATTCAAGCGTCAGTATACAAACATATTGAAAAATTATTATTCTACAGATAGAACACTATTTTTATTCTTTCGTTTAAAAAAATATATCCAACGATTTTTATTTTTATTCCTTTTTTTTTAAAAGTACACCTAGAGATTTTTATTTTTATTCCTTTTTTTTTAACTACCTAACGATTTATATTTTTATACTTTCTGTTGAGAGGCTTCTAAGTTAAACTTACATTTTAATTACTGTGTGTGCGTGTGTTTTTTTTATAACAAAACGTGCTTGGTTGATAATACTGTTTCATTGCAAAGGTGGACGAGACAGTACAAGTTTGTAAATCGAGAAGAAAGAGAAAATAAATTTGTATCGTCATTTTATGGAAGTTGTTCATCTACTAATTCATTTAGCGACAAATTGACTGTTATCTACGTTTAATGTATTAAGAATAACTTTTTTTAAGGGCCGCTCATTTTGACCACGCACGGTAGGAACAGATATACAAGAAGTGTCGGTAGGCTTAATGTTAACGTTATGCCAAACACTTTATAAACCGTTATTATGTTTACAAAGTAAACACGATCTAGGATCAATATACGGAACTTTAATGGCACGCTACATCTAAATATATTCTATCCTAAGGTCGCTGTATACGCTTGCAGTTCAACCAACTGCAGTGAACCAAGAGCCAGGGAGCATTCGACTATAAAATACCCAACTAACACAGTGATTAAGTGTGCATATTATCTAGCACGATTACTTGGTAGAGATTCTTGAATGCGATTCAGCTTCCCTGTTACTTCTTCTCTGAAAGACTCACAAATATCGATTAATCTATTCAGGGTAATATTCACTCTAAAATTTCTTTCAGAGCCGTGAATGCACTTATAATTTTTATTTATCCTTGTACCTTGATGCGTAATAACAAAATGTCCCAACTCGTGGAATACAAGTGAATGATCTCGAACTGTTAAAAAATCAATAATAGCATATCCATTTTATGCTTAAATATTAGTAAAACAATAACCTTTGGTAGTAGGTAAAAATGTAATCTACAATCGACAATAGAATTGAGAAATCTCACACACTACAGTAGCCAGTAATTAATAATTCATCCGCTTGTTGAAAGAAAGGAACTTTTTCAAAACGAAACTAAACGACCGCGATGTTTTCAAGTTCGGAAAATCGTGAATACTCAAATTGGAAAAAATGTTGTGCTGTAACAATAATATTTGTAGACACAAAAAAGACTGACTAAAAGTCTAATTAAAATGGTAAGATAAGAAAATTAATCCAGTTCTCTCGCCCTGGTACGAAAGCTGAAAGAAAAAAAGGGTAGAAAGAGATTTTCAAAAAGGTCGCACGACTCGTTGAACTGTCGCACGGCGAAGCATCCGGATTCAATGATTCGACGTGCACGCAACGATGGACCACCTGCGAGTCTATTTGTCACGTTAAGTTCACGTTAGGACTCCATAACGCGCCCGAGAGCGAGGCGTTTAGTGGCATTTAAACTAAATAAATTCCCGCTATCTGGCCCATTGTTCTTCAACGGGATTTGGCTGGCCTCCCGAGTGCCCTGGCTGGCAAGAAATTTAAATAATGCCGGTGCATTAATGCGCCGGAATCTCGACGCCGCAATTTGGCACGTGCCGAAGAATGCCCGGCTAACGTTCGACGACATCCATCCCCGGCGTCGTTTGCTATGTGTCGG
>CM052130.1:20329724-20388401 GCA_028454255.1 Halictus ligatus
GTCCTAACTCTCCTCGATCGTTCTAAACGTCTTACATAGAAAAAATGATTAATACACTTGAGAATACTGGGGAGGAAACAAAAATTCGTCTCTTTCTTCAACCCCTGTACTACCCTTTTGCTCTCCAGTTTCCCCTATAATTAAATGTTCAAGTTTCTAAAAAAATGCTCCAAAATTTTTCGGTCATCTCAATGTTGCACGAACAAAACATACGAGAATTGAATTATTAAATAACACAGGGTTGGAGATGGGTAGAATGTGTTTATAAGTTATCGAGAAAGCTTGTTGTACAGATCTAAATTTGTATTAAAAATTGTTCCAAGTCTGTACTCTGCACTTATTTTATACTATAAAAAAAAAGATTAAAAATTAGAGTTAACAAAAATGTTGTAAGGCTTACGACGTTTAATGCAAGGTCAAAGCAGAGGTCGAAACAACGAAGAAATGTTTTTTATAAATGATCTAGGAATGTTGCTGCGCAAATAAAAATTCGGTTGACCTCCGTTGGTGACGACGCTCGAACGTTTCCCAAAACAATACGGCCGTCCTTGTTCCCCGGTGGAAACTGCCCCGGGGTTAATAAATGTTTTGCACGTTGACTTGACCCGATCTTAAAAGGTAGTTGGGATAAAAATAGCAGAGTGCCATCTATCGTAAGGGTACACAGACTGTGGAAGAAGTTACTGTTCGCCGGTGATCGATGCAGTTATTAGTGGACGACGACACAGCAACCGTTTTCTTCGAGAGAGAGAAAGCCAACATCGCAATTCCCACATGCACACACTGCGCTCACGCCGAACATGCTTTTCCATTAATCGCCGGCTCAAATTTCCCGATTGCCAGCGAAATGCACAAGTTCCTGTCCAAATATTGGACGCCGACGAGTGTTGATTCATTTGTTAATAGCATGTCCGGTAGAATGAGTCCGCAGGATTAATGAAAATTGGCAGCAGTTTAGAATCCCCGAACGATCCCCTAAACGAAACGTGTGCGTTGCCCACCTAATATGCAATTAACAGAGATCGCTGAGCTATCTGTTCGCAAAATTAGTAATTTTATACAAGAGCAAGAGTCTCTTGTATGTCTGAAGTTCTATTTTCTTCAAAATTCTTATATTTAAGTTATCGGATTAACCCTTAAGCGAAATATTGGGGTCTCTCGAATTTATGTTACGAACTATTTAATGTGTAACTATTAATTATATAACTTTTTGTCGATTTAGATCTTACTATCTCACTACGTTTCTAGTTATCATTTTGATACATATGAATATTAAATATAAATACAGTACTAAATATAATTGAATTGCACCGTTGCATTTTTAAAGGACATTTTTAAAGGACAAAAAACCGGATTTTTCTGCTCTGTTTGTTATAATTTCGTTGCACTTCCATCTGCAATCCCCACAAGTAAAACTATTCTATCTCACCGTTAAATGATGAAATATTTAAATTTGCCTTTGAAACGACACTTCCGGAATCTAATTTTCTCGCGAGACAATTTCACTTCGCAGTTTTAATTTATAGTACATGGTCTCCACCATTCTGACTTCGCTACGAATAATATGGCGCTCGATATTCGTGACAGTTATTAATTATAAGATGGAGCGGTGTTACACGAGATTCAGACAGATAGAAGACAGAATTTTACGCGACGTCTGTTAACAATCCCCGTGAAACCCGGAGCGACCGTTAAAGAGTAGTTGAAAGCCAAATAGCACGGCAAATAGGTTTTTCGTTTTCCACCAAGGAGAACGAGGAGGGACTCTAAGATAGCTTTATTTTGGAACTTATGTCGACTGTTCGTGACTGTATATCGGTTGGCATTTCGCCACTCTCTCTCTCTCTCTCTCGCGCGCGCGCGACCGTGCTTGCTTTTGCCTTACGTGCTTGCCACTTTCCTCGTCTTTGTCCGCTAAGCACGCCAAGATTACGGAACATTTGAAACCGCTTTGTGCACAGGCGCAAAACCGTCGAGAATCGCCGGTTAAACTGCGCCGATACACTAAATATTTCGTGGTATCGCCGAGTACAAAGACGTCTTTCTGTTCCGCGTCTGTTAACACCTTGCGACTCTGCGACAGAACTCCTTCTGTTGCGACGGGAATTATACCGGTCCTTTACATCGTTTCTATGCAGTGAATTGCATACAGAATCTTGAATATTAAATAAACGAAATAATCAGAAGCAACCTGTATATATTTAACATAATTCTTCTTCGAACTTTGACTTACGATCGACCTAAAGCTATGTCGACACTGAAACGACATCTAGCAACTTTGTGTCGCCCGTTGTTGCCTACTTCGTCTATTTATTCGGTAAACCAAGAAGACAACAAGAGCGACAAAAAGTTGCTCGATGTGTGGTCACAGCTTTGGACATTCGCTTTCTGATGGTTTTTATTCAAAATAAAAGCTTTCTATCTCGACAGCAACAAATAGACATTACATATTTTATTCCCCATCTTAATCATTGTAACACTTTGAAAATAATAGATCCGCATTTTTAGATTCTTGTAATATTTTTACCATTTTTAGTTTCGCCTGTACACTTTTCCCACAAATGTATAGGATCTGCAATCTAATTGTTTGTCAATCTATTTCTCGAGTTTACCATTGACATAAGCAGCCAGGAAAGAAGCTTGTTCTGAATATCGGTGTTCGCGTGATCTTAAGCTGGAGAAAACTCGCAGGGTAGTTCAACTTTCTCACTTTTGCCGTTTTCACTGTGCTCACTATAGCCCCTCGACGTTATCCTCTTAACTATCATCACCCACCTCTTGACTTTTGACCTCGTACCACATTTACTCGAGTCACACGTTCCTCGCTACTGTTCATTGACTTTTGCGTGTTCCCTACAAGTTGTGCCATTTTCTTTTTCGAACGTGATGTTTTAGAAGTGAAAATTTTAAGCGAGCGAAATCAAAATATCGATACAGAAATATTTCATTTAGCACAAACGATTTTTTCAAAGTTTAGTCGTCGCGCATCTGTTGGCACATATTCATAAAATTTTAAACGCGTTTGAATATGCAATATTGCATTTCTTATTTGCTTACCATCTCACGGGCGCTTTGGAAAAAGGCTGATACTAATTTGTATTACATAACTTTAGCTTCACTGAGAGCATATTTTTACTACAATATTAAATATTGTATATCACCCTGTTTGTTTTTAATTGTGACTTAAATGCCCCCAAAAATATACATACAGTTCCGGGATAAAGTAAAAGTTTCTGATATATATTATTCTCGCTACTCTTTGCAATTGCATTATCACGTTGCAAACATTGCTACAGCTTTTTCTAATGTTTTAAAAAACAATTTCCGTGTCACAGGTAACATATCCGCCGTTTAGTACAACCATAACATTGTAGAGTAACGTCAAACATACACTTTGTTTTGTTTTATCCTGCATAAAGCAGAGACGGTGCTGAAAAGATCCAGCTACGAGCTTTAAAGAAAAGGTAATATCCTGTTTCGCCAACAAATCATGTTTGTAATATTACAACCAACGCTGGTTGCACTAGATATCCTAACGTCGAGCTTGGAAATGAAAGCAGAAGCGAGGAATAACGCAGAAATGGAAATATACGATACTGAATTCGCAAAGGAAAAACAGTGGTTACGTTGGACGAAACAAGTCTATTTTACCCGCCACATGTTTCATCGATTTACGTCACACCGCTTGGTAATAAAAGAATTTTATATGTACATGAATAACGTACAATAATGCTTATTAGTTTTCCATTTGCTTCGGTCGGTTTTATCTCAGCCAGACATGAAGAACGAGAAAACAAAAGTATTATGTTGACACGACGCGTTTTTTTCTACTCAGTTTATTGATGGTATTATTTGCTATAATAAATATTAAAATGAAATAAGCACACTGCGAGATGCGAGAATCTTTTCAAATAGAATAGACAGCACTTATACTTTATTAACCCCAATTTAACACTGTACCACGACTGGTCGAATGACTAGTTTCATATTTTTTATTTTACAATTATCAAATATCCAAAGATGCTTCCAAAAGGAATTACTAAATAAATTTCTCCATTCAGGTACATATATAAATAAATTCAATCTTGTAATTTTTATAAAACAACGTATACTAGTCACATTTTGCAATTGGAACGATTAGTGTTAAAGACTTACAGTAACGTCTTGATGTAAGCCGAACGGAGCTACACGATCTTAGTCAGTTCGCCTATCCCCTCCACTGTGGGGCATACCACACGAGGAGCCGAGAAGCTCGAGCTGCCTCGGTCGCCGAGCAGTGTAAACATGTAAGTATTGTTTACACGCGCTGTCCTTTTCTACGTTCGGCGCGGTCGACGCGGTCACAAGAAAATAATAGCCCTACACGATACATGTCACAACATGAACCCGATGATTAGGCTTTGCTCAAGACTTTACTGTACCTGTAAACATGAAGGAATGTGACAAGAGTTTCTGGCCAGCCCAATACAGTGATTTCTCTATATATGTCGCCAAGGCCCGGATGATAAACGTCGCGGAATTATACCCACTACCGCCAGGTATACCCCGTGAGTATGTCTCAAGGAAAGACCCGTGTAGTTGACATATATCGAGAATTCACTGTACACGTTTTTCAAAATAAATAGTTCTTCGGATTAATTAATTGTTTAGCGAACGACACTTTCCCGGATTAGGAACGGAACAATCGAAGGTACGTATCTGCGTGAAAACTGCATACAAAACTGCAGTCTAACGCATTTACGGTGCATCCACGTAGCAGTATTCATAAAAATTTCATGATCCGATTCCAACCAGTGTTCAAGCGCTTATGGACCGTAAAATTTTCAACGAAATAATAGAATCCGCCTTGTTATTACCGAACAACGAGAGAACCGAGTGGGGAGATATTATTTTGAAGCGATTATACACTCCGGGAAAAAAAGATAGCACACCTTATATTTTCCCATATTTTGTGTTAAAAGCTGATTAAGATACATATTTTCTTTTACTGATAACTCAGATCATGTCTGTGTATACAATTTACGAAATATCATCCACAACATATACTTCGACAGGATTCTAACACAAAAAATGTAAATATTATTGTTCGCAAGCGGCACAAAATGACAGCACATGTAGTAAATCTACGCTGTCGAGTTACACTGAAGCTCGCAAATTGGGAACATCAACCCCGGAACATAGTTAATAAAGTCCGTGATATTATTTCGTGTTGTATGTTTGTTCAAAAAAGGCGAAATATTATGCAAAAATGGGTCGCGGAAAGAGATTGAACGCGTGTGAAATTGACACTATAATAAAATTGAAAGAAGAACAATATTCAGTGGCAAAAATAGCAAAAATTATGAATAGAAGTCAAAAAGTAATAATGAACTTCTTGAAAAATCCGGAAAATTATGGAAAAAAGAAGAGTTCTGAACGTCCGCGAAATCTAAATGCCCGGGAACGACGTGCAATACTAAGAGCAGCATCAAATTCTAAGATGACTGAAAGGCAAATAGCTCAAAGTGTTGGTGTAGACACTAATATAAAGAATGTGAGACGTGTTTTACAATACTGCAAATATATAACACGAAGAAAATTGAAGAAAAAGCCTTGGTTAACTGTATAATATTTATATTTTAAGAGGTTTAACTTAGATGGACCTGATGGTCTGAGTTACTATTTTCACGATATGCGAAAAGAGGAACAGTTTTTGAGTCGTGATGATTTGGTGCGGTATCGGGTACTATGGTAAAATGGAAATCAAATTTATAACAGGAAAAATGAATAGCAAAATGTACTTGGATATGAATAAGGAAAAAATAAACACGTACGCCACCAGAATTGCTGGAGAGAAGTTTATTTTTCAGCAGGATAATGCCGTAGTACACACTACAAAAGTAGTAAAAGAATACTTTTCTCGAGAAAAAATTCGCGTTTTGGATTGGCCAGCAAGGTCACCCGACCTTACCATTATTGAAAATTGTTGGGGAAATCTTGCCCGAGCTGTATATGGAAATGATAGACAATTTGGATATATTGCCGAATTAAAAAACTGTATTCAAAATGAGTGGGAGCAATTAAAGCAGAAAACTATTAAAAAACTCTATAAATCTTTGCCAAAGAGAATGATGGCAGTTATTAAATTTAAAGGAGGAGCCATAAGATATTAAGCATTAAATATCATTCGTTGATTTATTGTTATACACAATTTTAAGTTAAATGTGCTATCATTTTGTCCCACTATATTTCCTTAAAAGTTCTTTTTTTTTAAATAAAATTGTATAGACTGGAGAAATTCAATCCAATTTTATTTGTGTATGTTTATAGAGATATTTTGCAAGAATGTATAAAAACAAAACCTTGGTTGTAATGTTAAATAAATAAAAATTATGTTAATTTTAAAGTGTGCTATCTTTTTGTCCCGGAGTGTACCATCGACGTTGCCCCTCGTAAATACCCATCACGAGTAACGTATAAAGCAGTCAGTCTGGTCAGTCGGATTTATCGTGAATTTTCGAGTCTGTGTATCGTGAATTTATTGTCCACCACAGACACAATCATTCTTGCGGACGAAATCGCCGCAATTTCCGGCGAGTCCACGCACGAAGCCGTCTGTATTCGCATTACAGTTCCAATTAACGATTAATCATGGTCCAATTGATGCTGCGGTCTTTATTAAATCTCTATTTTCCAAATGATCGAGCCAATTCGACGTGTGACCCGATTCAGTAATATAATACGCCGTGTCAAAATCACTCAAAAGAGAAATTAGTCGGTAAAATTTCGTTTTTGAGAAAATTTTGTTTGAGTATTGATCCAGTGCACATGCACCGGAGTAAGAGGAACTACATATGTATGCTGCTGCTAGCTAGAGTAGGGAGGCCACAGAAGTGTCTGAGACTGAGTTAAGGGCATAAGTACTCGACCACTATTCAAACTCATTTTTTTCGCATCGCGAACTTTTTAGAAAAATATTTTGATTCATTATTTCGACTTTCCCTTATGCGATGCCATCAGACTGGTGATGTGCACATAAAGCAAGATATTTGTAAAATCCATCATAACATGAATAGTTATTAAATCTTGGTGAACTTAAGTATTTATTTATGCGTCTGCGTATTTATTACCAACATAGTTGGTTTCCAAATATTAATACTCAACTGGTTATTAAATTGACAGGAATACACGGTAGGCGATCAAATAATTAAAACCACTTACACAGATCGACAATTTTATATTAAAGCAATCAATTATTAAATAAAATTCTAGATACATCGAATATCATTTATTTCCCTTTATCTTGTATCCACGTTCAAAAATGGAAAATATACATTTTGCAACACTGTAGGCAGAAAATGAGTATATTTTACACACAAAAATAATTTAATCGCTAACTGTATACAAGTTAATCTGCAAATGATATTGTACTTGCTGAATAAACTTGGTTTCAAGCAATAATAAATAAATAAATAATAAATTATAGAGTATGCTAAAAGTGGTGATTTTACGTGAAAAACATTTTTTTACATAGGTTAAGATTTTATGTGAGAAACATAAGATAACATTTGTTTAAATGTAAGTTTGTTTTCGGGAGGAATGCATGCAAATTTCGAGGTACGTTGAAATGGTCAATGTTTAGAACAAAGCTTCGCGAACAGGGAAAGGAATATTTTTAGCAAGAGTAAACCGTGAGCTAGATAAAATTGATCGTGGTGGATGCAGCGACTTATTCAGATACATCGCACGCTAGGAAATCACGAATTTATCATGCATGATATCATTCACAGAAGTGGGATTAGTTACGATAAGAATCGCCCTCTTAGACGTAGTATTCTGGATGTGACCTTTGCGAGTTCTAACGATGCTGCCCTTTGCAATTACGAGAAAATGGTTGCCACTCCTCGATAAAGATAGACTTTGTTTCCTTCGAACGTTCTCGTTTCGCTTCTTTATCATTGCGCTGTGGATCTTGTGCATTTCTGGCAAAACCTCAATGTATTATTGTCAATCTATTAAAATTACTTTAAAAAATACAAGGTTGCTATTCGGTTCTAGTTTCTTACAATATTTGCATAAAGATCTGGAGTCTATTTTTCATTTGTCATTTATCTCTTTCACTTAATTTTAATTGAACACAGCTGATTCGAAACAGATAATTAAAGATTAAATGAAGAAGATTGAGGACATTAAAAAATTTACACTGGGGTGTACCAACAGTGATTTCTCCATATATGTCGCCAAGGCCTAGATGCTAAATGTCGCGGAATTATCCCCACTACTCGAGAGGCCTCGGGCGCCGAGGAGTGTAAACATAACACGGCTCGAGTATGTCTCCTGGAAGATATACGACGCTGGCAAGACCCGTGTTGGTGACACATATCGAGAATTCACTGTATACGGTTTATGATTTCATAATGATCGACACCGGCGTAGTCTCCAATTCTGCATTTTCATAGATTTTGCAAACAACTGAAAATAAGATATTGAGTAAGATATTAAGGTCTGTATAACTGTAGGATGCTGAATAATTTCACAAGAGAGTATAGTCGAATATTCGAAGATTATTTTAAAAGGACCGGAATAAAAAATTCACATGTCGAATTACGAGAGATCGGTGAAGTAAAAAATAAATGTAGATTAAAGTTTGATTAATCTCAACCAAGTGCTGTGATCCATTTCGTTTTATGCATTTGCATTTTCCACAAATCCGACAGAAATTACATTTCCCGATTGTCAAAGTTGATCGAAATGGTCAGAAATTGCATTCACCACAAAGTCGAAACTCCAGTCTCGATACAATGAACATCCAACTCCACAAAATTCATTTAATCGTTATCTCTCGGCTACAAAATTTTATGAAAAGTAATTACTTTCTGTCACATCGTTCGCATTTATTTTCATTCGATCTCGAAGAGTTGCAGAGCCGACGTGACTAAAATGAATATTTATTTCCCACCCAATTAGTCGGAAATCTCTCCATGATGAAGTGGAAAGGAAACGGAAAAGTTTTTTGCGACTCCTTCTTGGTTCGTTTCTCTCTGAAGGAGACACACGGCTCGAGGCTCCGCTTAAAGAAATTCTGTCAGGGACCGTCGAATATAGGTCATGGCGTACTTTTTGCGTCCCTTATCTTTTTTGATCAATTTAACGTGAAACCAGCACAACAAACGCATTCGGAGCGATCGCGTTATCGGCATAACCGAATATATCTGTGCTTAGTCTTTCGGAAACGAGTGAAACGCGTTCCTCTCACCTAATCTTATTGTTAGCTAACTACCCGAAAGCGTTTTAAGAGACACTTTCTATCTTAACAGTAAAACCAAGTCCAACAGCAGTTTATTCAAACAATATCCACATATGCATCGTCGAAATCAGAATTAAAATTATTAAACTTAAATCCATAACAGAAATTTAATAAAACTTGACCAAAGTCGATTATTTCTTGAAACATACATTTTTATTTCGATCGATAAAGTAGTAATCAAGCAACTTCCTCTTGCACCACTTATAATTAATGACTAATAAGAATTGTATCACTTTTTAAATAGAATTTTAATGAACAGTATTATACTATTGTGACAAATGTAATGTTTGAAGCACACCGACGCGTTTAAGTACTAAAGAAATTAAAATATGTCCTGAAATAATAATTGATCGTAATACATTAGTTTTTACAGAGAATAAAAAGCTGCATCGGTTGGTGCACGACAGACTTTACGATTCCATTTAATTTCATAAGTCCTTGACGCGTCCGCCTACAAGCAGTGTCGCAAGATGAGGGAGCACGAATTGAGGGGAAAAAGTTACCCTCTGTCTGCCAGTACCGGAGTACACAACGACAAAGACGAAACGCGTCACGGCTCCGTGCTGTGGGAGAATAGTGCAGTAGAAGGGGAAATTAGAGTGGGGGAACAAGTCTCGATCTGGCGACTCTGCCTACAAGAAAACGAATAACATAGTTGTAACATCTGGAGGAGACACCGTCTACACGTAAGTAGTGAAAAAAAATAATTCAGAAAAAATACACGGTTCCAAAACAGACATCATTTTAGTTGAAAAAATTCAGTTCAAGGATACCGTAAAACTTCATATGGCTGTCAAATCACTAGAAAGTTCGATTTTATGTAAAATTCCTGCAGTATTCTTTTAATTATTATCAACGCAACGACATTATAAATATTCTTCTGAATTTCTTCTCGCGTAGACTAAATGATTTCCAAATAGAAGAAAGAAATAGTACAAATGCCGAATAGAGGTGGGACACCCGTTGCACTAAACTACTTCTAAAACACCGTATCCAGGAGCACTTCGAGAACAGTGTAGCGACTTTTTCCTCCAATTTGCGGGTGCTTGCCGCCGCATTTTGCGGAGTTTTATACGAGAGTTTTGCATTCATATCCTCGCGGCAACGGCGAGGGAGCACAGGGCTGAAAAGCCGAAGGCATTTCTTCGTGCGTCACCGATACGCCCAGGTCTGCGCGAAATTTTTCTGTTCGGGTGCGATCTGCGTGAATCGGAAAAAATGCAGGAATGGTGCTCGACGCGAAACACGGGAGAGATCAACGGGTAAGCAGTTCTGATGGCTTCGAATAGTCGATTTCTATTTATCCGGTTTCAAAGACTGTCCTCGTGAAAATACATAAGCAGGTTGCGGACGTTCCTGCGTAAAGTGCTTCTAAAGGATCCTTTGGAAAATGGAGGATTGTATGAAAATTCGCCTCCGTTGTATCCGATACTATTCAGACTGAATATCGACGATACACTTCACAGATTTCATGAAAATTTTCATTTTATTTACTTTACTTACTAAAATTCCTCAAATATTGTACTTTTAACTGTGATGAAAATTGTGACATAACCAAACCAGAGTCTATACAAATCGAATTCTAAAATTCAGAGAACGTACATTAATATATGAAAAATTCTGTGCATTTAATGTATGAAACCCACAAGTGCATAAGTGAAAGTGACACAGGTAATGCTGTAAAATGTCCATAAAACGGTTAAGTGTCCACCATATTAATTATAAATTGCAAATTCTTGTTTTATCAAAAAATAAATATTGAAAGCAATACTTTTTATTTTTTTTAATACAATACATCGATGTTTACGTGTGCGTGTGTGTCCGTATTTCCTCTTTTATATAAACTGGATTACTTTATTAACACTTCGTAAGTGATCATTACGATAAAGGCACGTATTTGTTAATATGGTTATTTACGAATCATGCGTGTATTATTTTGCGGAGGAATTTGCATTAAAATACTGCTTTGTCGAATGAACTGCGGAAAGATTTAATAGTGTGTGCCGCTATTGTTATCTTCTTGAAGCGAAAATTATAACGAACACTGCATAATTCTCATTTAATTATACGGAATGTGCTGACACAAAAGGTTCAACTTCATAACGTGGGAATACGCGTTAAAATAATTAGGAACCGCGTGTTCTGATTAAATTGTTAATTAAAACTGTGGAAATTCAGCTAATGAATGTTAATTCACTCTTCAAGCTATTATGAATTATGTATATCAGTCGCGGCATCGCCGGAAATTTATGCACGCGAGCACCTTCGAACTTCTAATTCTAATTTAATTACCAACTATATAATAACGAATTTCATAAGCGTCGCAAGTTTTAATAGTATGAACTGCTTTGGTTATAGTTAGAAAGCCTTGTTGCCTGCTAGTCATCGTTTTCTGCAATCGCAGCTTTACTGTTTTGCAAATTATATCGGCAAATATCGGATAATCGGCAATTTCGACTTTGAGGAAACTTGACACTAAACCTACCACGGCCGGTCAAATTGACCTTCGCAACCTTCTGCGTACAATTTTGTACGCACAACATTATCACATCGCTATTTATCTTTACGATTTCTCTTAAAGGATGTGTACAACGTAGTTTTCAATATTTATTTCTCGTTTTATTCTTTTTTCCAAGAGATATTATGTATCTTATCCTATCTACCGCGGCCGGTAAATTTGACCGCACGAGATAATATGGTATTTACTCTTCTGAACCTAAACAATCAGTATAAAAGGATGGCTATTCTCAATGTGGCATGGCCAACTCAAAATAAATGAGCCGCCTTATTGAATGAGACGCTATCAAGTTACGCACGTGCTTGATTGATAATACTGTTTCATTGCAAATATATCCAAAGGTGGACGTCAAAGTACAATTTTGTAAATCGAGGAGAGAGCATCACAGTATTTTTTATATAATTTAAATTACATGAAAATGTATCGTCATTTTATGGAAGTTGTTCATCTACTAATTCATTTAGCAACAAATTGATTATTATCCACGTTTAATGTATTAACAATAACTTTTTTTAAGAACCGGTCATTTTGACCACGCACGGTAGGAACAGGTATACAAGAAGTGTCGGTAGTATTAAGTTTCAGGTATCCGAATACATGCAACACACATTATCTGTAACAATGTATTCAATATTAACCCTTATACAGGTAAAAATTCTCACATTTTTATTTTGAAAATTTTAGAACCATTGATTTTCATATGATTGGAGAAAAATTGCTGCAATTTCGCAGTAAAGGAAAGTGGTGCATTGAAAATGTTTTGTATTATTTAATATTCAAAGAAATTCACCTAACGCCGGTCTCTAGCATTTTACTAATTGATATGATATGATACGATTGATACTTAAATAACACATACAAGCAATATATAAACTGTTAAAAAATGAAAATTGTAGTTCTAAAATATTTTTACGTAAAATAAGAGTCTTTTCCAATAGCGATTGACGTACCGTGGACATAAAAATGCGATAAAGCAGTGAATGGCTCCGCTAAATACGCTCTCATCCTGCGAGCCACCCCATGGAGGATTTTAGCCCTTTCCAACTCCCCACAAGCAATGTGGTGGGCGGTAACGACTAATTTGTAACCTGAATGCTCGCGATGGCCAACTTGATTTGCGATTTGCCAGCCGCGCCACCGCCCCTTTTATATCTATGTACAGTTGATCCTCCAATAACACGGAACTCGAAATACACAGAGATAAAATAACACGGAAAAAAGCTCCAACAATTCCCGGACAACAGGGCACTTGATTACGCCAGGTTTCCAGATTTTAAACTCTCGTATGCGACGGCAAATGAAAACGCGACGCTATCGAACCCAATTTGCGATGTTATTCATGGAAGGAAGAATGTACTCTTTTATAGGCAACATAGGGTAAAAATACCGTCTAAAAATTAAAAAAATGTTTCACCAAATATTTCTTAGTAAAAATAAAATAAAAATGCTATTAATCCTTTTTAACACTAAGCCTATCACGCGCGGTCAAATGATCGTTTTTGAAATTTCGTTTAGAATTGTATACAACGTTACTGTATCGCCATGTAACTTATTGACTTTTTCTATAATTTACGTTTCCTATAAACCCATTTTTCAATGTTCACAACTTTCATTATTATTTACTTTCCGACAAAATTTCATAGCATATCTTTCTATATTAAGATACATATGTTTTTTGAAGCGGTCATTTGACCGCTTATGGTAGGATTAGGTATACATGAAATGTCGGTAGGTCATGTATGTACATGTTTTCATGTACAGTGAATTCTCTATATATGTCAACAACACGGGTCTTGCCAGCGTCGTATATCGTCCAGGAGACATGCTCGAGCCGTGTTATGTTTACACTCCTCGGCGTCCGAGGCCCCTCACAAGGTATACCCTGCGGTAGTGGGGATAATTCCGCGACGTTTATCATCCAGGCCTTGGCGACATATATAGAGAAATCACTGTATTTTACAAATTCACAAAACCCGTAAATGTACAGATAACGATCAACAGATAAATAAGAAAAAATATGTAAAACAATTTGGAAATGTATATATAATAAAATTACAAAGAGACGCGAGAAAATATTTATTTTCATATTGTGTTTCCAAAAAATAAGTGACAATTTTCGGACCTCTGAGATCTTTGACCTTCACCAGTCGATATTGATTTCATTTCATTGTTACCATTCTTCCAGCAACTTAACCCTTTGCACTCGAAGCCATTTTAACTCTAAATGAAACATTTCATCCGACCTAGAATATTTCCCTTCTATATATATTTTTTCATGCTATACATACGAAAATAGTGCAATTTACTCGTACAGTGCTGAAATGTTTAGTAATTTGTTAAATACAAACAAATTTAATAATGTCAAAAACATTTTAAATAATGATACAGGAATTTTTAGTAGCGCCTTACGGTCGCCATTCGAGTGCTAAGGGTTAAATTTCGCACATCATGAAAATATATGATTTTGTCACTTCCGAGATGCTATGCAATATGCAGACTGTACAAGGTGTACATTTTCCATTCTTAAATGCACGAAATAATTCACAGTAAGCGAACCGCACGAGGCGTATGAACAACGGTTGCTAAATAATTTCATTTCTATACACACTGCACCGTGCACCAGAAAACGTTCGGATCGAGGATAGCAGTACAATCCTAAATAACCAAGAAGCCGGCATTGAAGGTCCGGCGAGGATAAAAAACCCCGGACTATCCACGATTCTGAGTTCAGCGACGAAAAATGGAAACGAATGAAAATGGAGAGAGAGATTCAGTCGCGGAAGGAGCATGAAGCGCCGGGTGGTGTTTCACCGGAGATTCTACTTGCGCTGGTATATTCGCTCGCTCTATTGATACACCGAGGTCTGACTGTCAAGAGAGCAGAGTGCAGCTCAACTTCGCTCTACAGCAAAACTTGTTGGTAACACAATGGCTACGTTTCTCTGCAGAGCGTCGGCGCGAACATGAATGCTGGTCTGCGAGAGATATCTTTTCAGCTTTCAGACGCGACAACTCGCGGCACACGTCTTTATATCCCGGGAATGGCTTTGGAACGTGTCCCGCGCAGCTTTTTAAGAGTTCTACGTTTGCATAAGAAGCTTTAATGATGACACCTAAGCGGTCAATGTTCCGACGCCGCGGCGCCCGTAAACATTTCGTTAAGCTAATTTCAAACCGGTCTCCTTCGTTCGAACACACAAAAAGCGTCCGAAGAGACATGAGAAACAATTAATAAGTTCTAGGCATCGATGCACAGAATTCTCGATGTATGTAAACAACATGGGTCTTGCCAGGGACGCGTATCGTCCAGAAGACATACCCGAGCCGTGTTATGTTTACACTCCTCGGCGTCCGAGGTCTTTCGAGCTTCACGGCTCCTCACGGTGTAGGGGAAGGTTGTTTAAGTCGTACCACCACGTAAGTCGTACCTAGGTCTTTTCTATAACTAGAACGCATTATATGCAACTTAGAATACTGTATTCGCGTAGCTCAAGATGATACTTCGAGCATGTTCTTTAGTCAGTTCTCGTCAAATCAACATTGAAAAGTTGTGCCAAAAAAATCATTTTGTTCCTCGTGCTCATTAAATTTCTTGTGGTGTTTGAAAGCATCTGTGGTAAGTAAAACACAACTAAATATGTATTGCATATTAAATATTGGTTATACATCTATCCATGTATTGTTTCCTACATGGATTTTGTTAAATATTCCTTCTGATGTATTTATTGAGGTTATGTGGAACGGGAAGCACATGTTCGTTAACTCGTACCTGTTTGCGCTTTTTAACACTAATCCTACCAAGCACAAAACATATAAAAATGAAACGTCTTATAGGAGAGAGAAGATTGAATTTACTTAAACTTTGTACAATTTTCATTATAGTATATGCTTAAATAAAGAAGTTAATTCAGTGGTTTCCTATGGAAACGTTTTTATAAGTTCAATAATTGTGCAACAGAAAACCGGTCATTTGGCCGTGGTAGATTTAGTGTTAAGTCGTACCGGTGGTACGGTTTGTAATGAGAATAGGAAAGATAATATGATTCATTGCCTAAAATGCAAAATTTGGATGCATGACAAATGTGCTGGAGTGTCCAAAAAAGTAAAAAAATTCATTTGTACTAATTGCAAATAAATAAATTATTATTTAACTAATATCTATTCTGATTTTGATATTACTTTGGTATAGGTACGACTTTGGGATCGGAGGTACGACTTAACAAACCGGTTTGATAAGTCGTACCGATCACCTATTTTTTTTAATTGATGTTTTACAGAAATATAAGCATTTCTGATGCATTACTTTCATACGAATAAAAGCTGTATTTACTAAAGTTGGTATATATATCGCAAAACCGATATTTTGTTGCAAAATTTTCAATTTAAAGACAATTTTATTTTAGAGGTACGACTTAAACAACCTTCCCCTATACCCCGAGGTAGCGAGGATAATTTCGCGACGTTTATCATCCAGGCCTTGGCGACATATATAGAGAAATCACTGTACATCTTATTTGACACTCAGCTGAGCTTTTGAATTGCCTTCGAAAAACTACCACCGCGGGGTATACCCCGTGAGGGGCCGAGAAGCTCGAGAGACCTCGGTCGCCGAGGAGTGTAAAGTCTTGTGGATCAAAGAATAGTATCTCCTATCTCCTATCTCCAATATATTGGACATATATTGAGAAAACCCTGTAATTAGAAGCTTCTTTAAAGAGAAATTCTGAAAAATTTTTGACTCACCGGCAACTCTCGCCTCCTTGCATGCCTCGTACATGTCCTGCTTGATCTCCGGATTGTTATCTGCGATTGTTTCGCCGACGGTGACGAACCTCTCGACCGCCAGATTCACCGCTTGACCGATCCGGTCGACCGCACGGTAACTTCTGCCCGAGCATAGCGGACGTTCCCTGTGCGATACTAACGTGGAGATCTGGAAAAAAAAGGAGAAGAATCCGTGTAATAAGGTGGGAATGTTGTATGTTACGAGGTTATTGTTCTTATTTCTATTCACGATTCTATTGCATTGCAATGTCGGAAGCATTTTTGTTGTACGGTCCCCTCTTAAGCACGGCACGTTCGTCCGCGACTCTACGTCTCAGGGACGGCACACCTGGGCGTGGATGGCAGAAAAGCCACTATAGTGGTTCGTACCGTCCAAACTGATGCTTTCCACGGAAAGCCACTATAGTGGCGTACAGTGGTTAAGGGGAGTTTCCATTCTTTCGGCACATAGAAACTAAGCAAACTTCATGTTCCTTTTTCTCAAAATCTAGAGCAGCTGTCACCTTCAAATTTTTCGAACATCTGACACCTTACTAGGAGTGTGTTTTAGCTGAAGGGAATCTTGAAATACCAAACAGAAAATATGATACAGCTCTATCAATGCATGGAACTTTTTACCTTCAAACTAGATGGTTGCACGATCGGTGGCATAGTTACTGAGAAAAAGGAACGTGGAGTTAGCTTATTCACTGTGTAACGAAAAAATGCCCGCTCCCCTTTATATTATTTATTTATACGTAGTAATCGTAATTATTTTGTGATATCGTAACGTCCACGAAGGATAGTCACATATTTGTTTCATCTTTCAAACAATTGAAAGAAAGTAGGGAATTTAATTTGGTCTGTAATGATCCTGGACTGTAACGCGTAGACTATTAATAACGGAAAATGCACGGCTGAAATAAATGGTAAAAATTTATGCTCCGTGGATATAATTTTCTTCTCGTGTACAGTAAAGAGGGGAAGATTAGGCCGTGCCTCTGTTTGGCAAAGCTCCAAGTTCCAATTCGCGCTGTGAATAAGGTACCCTCAGAGAAAGTATTAATTTATCTGTATGCATTAATTCTACTAAATTGTTTCATACTCGCAAGTAATTTGTACCGAATATGCATGTAGTATACAACTATTCGGTTGTGCAACTTTTACAGTGTTACTTAATGAAATTTAGTAAATTTTTTTTTCACTTTGCAGAAGTATACAATGCATTGAAAACGTTATATGGAAAGGGCCATGACAATGTCCGTTTTTTGTTGACCGCAATTTTTGTCAATATAAATCCGCTTAGTTTTTCGATCCAATTAAGTTTAAATTTACAAAAAGCAACGAAGCCATCGACCAAAGTACTGTCGAATAACGGAAAAATAATACTAATTATTAATACCAATAATTAATACTAATTATTACTCAACCATTAATTAATTCCCAACGAACTAATGTCTATATGTATTAAAACCACGCTAAAATCATATCCGATTTAAAACATTTGTTCCAAATGTTTCCTAAATTCCGCAATTCCCAGACCCCGATAACGTACACCCTTATTCGTCAGAAACTTTCCAGATCGAATGTAATTCCAGAAATAAGAGGAAAGTTAAAAAACCATTAAAAACAAGCTGCACGATTTTCCAACATGAGAAACCAGCTTTTCGGCTACTGCGTATAAAACTTTCTACTTATTACCCGTCAGAAACGGGTTGAATTATAGCCAACCTCATCCCACCGAAATTCGCGCATATCATATTCAAATTGCTTTTCGACATCTGACTTCGCCATCAGTTCCCAGATGTTTCCATTATCATATACGACGTGACAAGTAATACAGTAACGTCTCTATATATGTAAAAGAGACGTGCGCGATATTTAGAAGACCCGGAAGCTCAATATCGAAGACCATGACGCGATACGGTGAGACGATATATACTAATCTACTGACGAATCTTTATCGTTAAGAATTATCTTTTTGTAAAGTATTGGCCGACGCATTCCTAACATTTTTCTGGTTCAAATGACTCCAAACATGACACAATTCGTAGCACGAATTCGGACAATAGAACAATTATCTAGCTACAGCGCTAAACTGAATATTTACTGATTCGTACAATGAAGAGAGACATTGTAGATTGTATACAGGGTGAGTCACTTAACCTCACCGACTAAAAATTATAAATTATTTGTACAAATAGATTTTGCAAATATAAGTTGTTTGATATCGAGTAGAGCGTCCAATATGATCACTAAAGAATTATACAAAATAAGAAAGGACATAGTTATTTGATGCAATAGTGATATACAGTGATTTCTCTGTATATGTCGTCAGGACCTGGATGGTAAACGTCGCAGAATTATCCCCACTACCGCGGGGTATACGAGTATCTTTCCTGGACGATACACGACGCTTGCAAGACCTGTGTTGTTGACAAGTATCGAGAATTCACTGTAAATGCCAATTCGACTCGAAGTTTTCATAATACCAAGACAGAATTATTATTATTATTATTATTCGTATGCATCTCATTAGAGTTTCGGAAATCCTGAGAATATCGTCAGCGTCGAAGTCAGAACATCGAGGCGACTGGGAATCCGAGAGGCTCGCGTAATTATTAACCAAGTTCAGGTCAGGTCTAATTATTGTCGCGTCCCGGTGTGCGACGTTCTGAAAAATGAGCGTGACTAATGCACGAGAAGCTTTTCCTCGGGTTGCAGTGGAAAGCAGCCACGCTCGGATTGTTTTGTCTGCCGGCTAACGACCAGACAGCCATCCCCCCACCCCCCCTTTTCGCCGTCCCTTTTGCAACCCCCCCCCCCCCCGTCACCCTCGGTAAACGCCGAACATGCATTCAAGAAAGATGCACGGGAGTAACCCCGTTACCTGGCCTGTAGCTGCAGGGCCCATATATCTCGTTTTCCTCGCAATTAGACAATGCATTTAGCCACCACCCCTTTTAAACTGTTCCGCGAGCCGGCCGAGGACGAGTAGATGAACGAGGAAGAATGAGAAAGCGACGAGCAGGCTTCTACGGCCGAGGAGAGAAATGGGGGAGGCAGAAATAGGTCGACGGAAGAAGAAAATGAATCGAGGAAAACGGTAAGATGCGAGACCGATCTGTATACAGGGTGTCCGATTTTAATATTTCGTCGACCAGAATTTTTTTCAACACTTATCGTGTTCTTTTAGTGTCTTATGTAATTCTTGGGTTTCGATCCGTTTTAAGTTGTGCAGTACTTTTGCAAGGGGTCACGTTCTTACATTGCATAATTTAGAAATAACTTATACAAGGTGTTCGACTACAGCCGGGAGAAAATTTAAGGGGTTCACCTCAACAATATAAGCCGAAAATGAAGAGTAAAAAATTGTAATTTCGGCTTCATTTTTAGTTATTGACCATTAAAAATCCGCCTAAAATGCGGCAACCCGGCCAACACATGCGACAAAAGTCACATGGCAAGAATTCGGCGTGTAAACCGTCCGATTGGATCATTTCATTTTACACCTCTGTTGGTCGGGTTGCCGCATTTTAGGCGGATTTTTAATTCGTAATAAATAAACAATGAAGCCGAAATCGCAATTTTCTTATTCTTCATTTTCGTCTTACATTGTCTTGGAGAACCACCCCCTAAATTTTCGCCCACCTGTAATCGATGACACTGTATATGTTAATGAGAAGATGCTACTCGATACATTCATAGTGCAAAAAATATTAACATAAACCTCCAGAAAGTGAACTATTATGTAGTAATGGTAACGTGGACTGTAGTAGCTTCGGTGTGTCTATAGTGTGCGTAACTTCGGTAACTACGAACTATAGCCATGCCGAGGGAAGGGAAACGAAATCGCTTAGACTGGCTTGGGAATCCGCCCAATTTGAATCAAATTGAAGATTCATGGACAATCTGCAAGGCCAGAGTAGTTGGAACGGACTGTACCGCCACAGATAAATTGATTGAAGCAGTTACTCATGTGTGACATTGGGACGACAAATATGTTGACAGTAAGGGGTTAATAAGTGCACCCCAAACAAATGCGACCAACGTAACGAGGATGTCAGAACTAACCACATTCTCCGAAACTGTCGAACAATTAACACTAGGTTTCCGGACCACTAAAAATTACTATTCCACATTATTTTATAAAAAGAACGAGAATTGATCTACCGAAACTTTTAGCTGTTCTTTTGTATAGTATATACCCAAAGAAGTAAATTTGTTGAATAATTTCTCATGGATACATCATTACAATCTCGGTAATTGCAAATTAAAAATATTATAACCCGTTATTTTAACAGGTCCCGTAAACCTAGTGTTAACAACGTTCGAAGCATATACAAAATTCCAACAACAGGGAAAAGCTTTTTCATGACACGACTAGTTTCTTGCAATCGACGCAGACAATTTTCCATAGAGACTCGCAGTTTACTAATTAACCTGAGATGCTGACGCGACTCTAAAACCACGCTAAACGAAATACAGTGATCTCTCTATATATGTCGCCAAGATCTGGATGACAAACGTCGCGGAATTATCCCCACTACCGCAGGGTACACCTCCTGAGGGGTCACGAAGCTCAAGAGGCCTCGAACGCCGAGGAGTCTCCTGTGCGATACACGACGCTGGCAAGACCTGTGTTGTTGACATATATCGAGAATTCGCCGTAGTGTGTTTCCAATAAAACGACCAGTTTTCGGGTTCGCTCGACGAAACGCGGTGGGTGGTAGGACGCCGTAGTCCGCGACTATCAGCCGGCAGGACAAGACGACAGAAAATAACGAGAACTGAAATGGTGGAAGAAATAGTAGAATAATTGACACAGAGAAACGGAAGAGGCGGGCATAGAAGGAGTATCGGGAAAGCGACGGACCCGGAGGCATTGTTTAGCGACGTGAATGGGTACAATCGGGTGAACACAGCCGCGCGAGAGGCACACGTGCACCAACTACCGAGACGACATTTCCACCCCGCCGTTCGTTCGTTCGGCTCGTGGTTCGCGGGTTCGCCGTTCAACCATTGTCAAATGTCGCGGATCCAGACAAGAGCAATGACGTTACGTGACGACGCGGGCACGGGTATCGACTCGTTTCCTCGTCTACTTGCATTGTTGCCCACCCCTCCCCTTCCTCCTCCACCCCTCCCGTCCCCCCCTCCTCGCCACGCTGTGGATTTTTTCGTTTCAGGCGGGACTTATCTGTCACTCGTCACGACGAGCACGTGGAAAATTTTAATATTGCCCGGCCGGAAACCGGGTCAGACAGCTTTGCGCGTTTCCTACTCGTTGAGTTTACTTTTCAGCGTAAACGTTTCCTCCCCCCTCCTGCGACAGATGTTTTTCTCGCCATCGCCACGCGGATACGTTGTCAAACCACCGTGAACAACGTACTCGAATCTGCTCAAAATTCGAGGATACAAGTTTCTTTTTTTTTTTCGGAGCAGCTTTTTCTGCCGGTGAACGGGCGAACAATTAGTACAGTGGATCACGAGCTTTTTGGCATGCTGTAAGTTATGAAGGCAGCATATTGATACAATTTAGTCTTCTTAATAAGACTTATTCTTGTCATTATACTGCGTACAATAAAAATTGTATAAAGTTTGAGTAGATGCAATCTTGTTATTATTAGCCAGTTCTAGCAGATTTACACTAAACCTACCACCGCCAGTCCAAATTATCGTTCTAGATTTTTTATTGTACAATTACTGAAATTGTAAAAATGTTTTTGTGGGAAATGACTAAATACATATATTTAGAAGAGCATGTATTACAATACGAACCGCACAAAAGCAAAATAAATTAAATCTCGTCATTTTTTAAAGACAACATGTGTTAGTTACTTTTAAGGCTCGGTAGGTTAAGTAGATTTCGCTTTGCATAGTCAAACAATTTCTCTTTGCTCCTGCTATTAACATTAGATATACGAGACCCGTCAAAATGATGGATTGTAACATTTTTAATTTATGAATATTGAGATTGTAAGGATCCGACCGTAACGAATTATTTAACAAATTGATTTCTTTGGGTATATATAAATTGAATATATATACCCATATAATATATATAAAATGAAATGGCTACAAATTTTAGATAGATACATTCACGTTATTTTTATAAAGTAATCTAGAGTAGTGATTTCTATTGCTCCATAAACCCAGTGTTAATAAGTGCCAGTTTGCATGATCGAAAGTCAGATCAAAGCATAAATTATTTTTTTCAAAAAGTTATCCTGGATGAAAGTTGATAGGTTTGATTCTGAACATGGAAGAATGAATGTACAATTTTAGTATGTAATGTTTTTCAGATTAAATGGTTTTAAATGTTTTCTCCCCACCATTTACCAAAATTTCAGTGAAAAGTGAAATATGCGATAGCGCCGGAGGAAACAGTTTGTAACACTTTATCTGCCCACCCTGCACAACACAAACGAGTAATTACTCTCTCGAAAGATTTTGCACCAATCAATCGGAAGAAATAACTTCGACTGCCATTTTCCTATAAGCACTCCCGCGGAGAATGTTCTCAGTGTCACAGAGACGTGATTTTCCATGAATATCTTTGTCCGCTGATGTTTCCCCGATGTTTGCCTTATAAGCTGACGTCTCTGATACGATCGTAAGTGCTTCTAGGAATCAGTTCTTTTTTAGGAGGATCATAAAGGAAACATTTACTGATACGACGTTCCCTCCCGAGGGAAGCGACGGAAAACTCGCTCGTTTATAGATGCTGTCGTTATCATTTTCGCTTATAGTCGCGGGAGTTGTATTCCCTGTTTTATGAGCGGAGCGTGCTACCAAATCAAATGTGAAGCCGACAAGGGGGTGTGCTTGTTCGTTCCGTGTTGATTTTAACCAGTTAACTGTGGAATTTAATTTTAAAAATCCCCCACGGCGCGGAATTGAAATCAAGCAATGATGAATATACACGTCGAACGCAGGCCAAATGCGGCTATTATAAAAGCCAAAGCCCTTGTACAACTAAATGAGAAAGAATTACTTTTTTATTCGATAAGAATTTAACAATTCATTAACGTTAACTGCACCGCAATAGACGAGTATACCCGTCAATCAGAGTTAACTGCTTAAAACCGTGGATTAGATAATGCAAATTTATGGAACTATTCAGCTTTGCACGTTAACCTTCGCGAAGTGATCCTTTTCAGATTCTGACGCATCAATTTGATTTTTATATATTTGTCAACGTAGGGTAAGGGGCGCCATTACTGTGGGGGTACCAATTACTGTGCCTATATTAATTACACTTATTTTTAAAGCATAATGAATATTGAAAAAGAGATATATAGCATCTATATTAACTAGTTTTAATGAAAAAATTTAATCTCTTTTTTAATATTCATTATGCTTTAAAAACAAGTATAATTAATATACGCACAGTAATTGGTAGCCCCGCAGTAATTGCGTCCCTTACTCTAGTAGATGAGTTAATACAGTTTTTTCTGGAAAGTTGTCCCGTATATACGAATAAAAATGTATGCAGCTAGAAAAACATAAGTTTCTGTGATAATCAATTCTCAGATTAAGTTACAGCAGCCAAGCGTAATTTTTTCTTCCGCGATCGTGAATCCTATGACACGAACATCGCGAATAAATCGGATAATCAATTGTCCGCGAACACCTCGGACAGTTCTCCACGAGTATTTCCGACAAGTGTCAACGTACGTGTATGTGTGATAAATCGTTGACCATTTTGAGATAACAGGCAGCGTTCGACGTTATTCAGATAAACCCTTATTTCAACAAAGCACAGAAAATGTCGAATCGTTATTCGTTTATTTATTGCAGAATTCAATTTGTGTTATCGTTTATCTGCGATTCGTTGAAGTCAAACGTTAACTCTGGAATCACAAAGAGTGGATAATAATTGAGCTCAGTAGTTGTAAAACATGAAAATATCCATTCTCCAAGAGAGTAATGGAAAGTAATGCTTGCAATGCGCAGATAATTTTAATCAACTTTCTCGAAGTCCACATTTGTTCTCCGGCTGTCAAACGAAGAACACGTCGCCTAATCAATCGCCTAACTGCCTACGATTACTCTCGCTCAGAGTAGTCGAGTTTATTTGCGTCAAACATTGGCGGCGTAAATTGTGCAACATGGATCATAAACTGTCACTTGCTCGCCGTTAGAGTCAGTCACTCAAAGTTAATTTGACGCGCGACAGTCCGAGTAAACGCGCTTTGCGATGAATCAAATTTGGGCTTTACAATGCCAAAGAAAATTCGCGTGAAAATTCGCTACCGATTGCTAATAATTGATTATAATAGCATTCTATCGCAACCAAAATCGATATTGTACTACAGAGTAGGCAACTTTAACAAATATTCTGAATAAAATGGAACACTCGATAATTTTGAAAGGCAGTCGGTCATTCCATTTAGAATCCAATTTCATTTCAATCAGCGGCTTTCTACACTCTTTTGAATTATTTCCTACTTTTCTTTTATACCATCTACACGAATTATTAAACTGGTGGACCTTCGTGCAAAATGAAAAATGTTTGAAAAATTTCTTTCTTTTTCTAACTATTCCATTAAGCTGAAACCAATACGTTGATACTCTTAAATTTTTAAAATTATTGTTATTTATTTATTGATTCAAACCATATATTAAGTTTTTTTCATATGTCCACTGTTTGAAATTGCAGCTAATTCTTGTCGAAAATGCAGAAAATCCTAATTATGCTTTCTGTACTATTCTCGCGGCTAAAAAGATATAGTTTTATGTGTTTAAAAAAGAGACGTATAAATCCTAAATATCAAAGGAACTCAAGGAAGTGATTAAACTAAAATTGTCTATGTACTGAAAATTGTGAGGAAAATAATCACGACCATATTCTCCCATTCTCCTAACTCTTTGTCTTCTTTCCACTATTTTCCGTTTAACTCGCACGTTTTCGCCATAAACGCACACGATCCTCTAATTATAACTACGAAGGCTGCGACTGTCATAAACGCCGGTGGCGGGCACGTTGAATTTGCGATCTGCATGGCAGTATCAGCCCCTCGATGTCAAGGCTAAGATTAAACAAAAATGACATTGAGACCGAACTGTGTCGGGAAATAAAATTGAATAACAATTCCCGGGTGGCAAGTAGGCCGAGCCAAGTGACAGATTTGTTATCGGGAAATACGCTCGATACACGTCCGCCTGGGAAATATCAGGGCTCCGATAAGTTTTAATCTTTCATGTTCGACGACAGAGTGATGAGAATTTGGTGGCACAGCTCCCGCGGTCGGCAAGGAGCCCGTAAATTCATTAGCTGAATGCGGGAAGCGACGATACACGGAACAAAATTCCTTGCATAAGTTCATGCTTCTTGCGGGAAGAAAGTTATTACACGGTATCGCATAAACTACCGGGGTCCCCCATCGCAAATTTCCCGACCACCGAACAATTAATCTGCCACCTGATAAACTTGTGCAACCTAAGTGAGGAGCCTGGTTGGGCGCGGCTGCTCCTGCGGCTTCGACAGCAAAAAAATTTCCGCGAATACCGCCTACTCGTCCAGGTAAAAATTGGTTAAACCATCGTTCGGCATTGTTATTATTAGACCGTGGAAAAAGTATGTAGGAAAAACACAGAACAGTAAACACATCAGACAAACTTTCAAATAACGTGTCTATTTCGACCTGTTATGTCTGTAAACATAGGAGATGGATTTTTATATTTTTCCGGTTTGTTGAAATTGCGTCAATGCTTATTTTGTATAAAGATTGCCAAATATCTCCTTTACGATTCCAAGTTTAAATTCGAATAAAAGAGTCATGCGAATTTTATTCTGGTCCAGTATCACCGCACACACTCAAACTGCACACAGTAAATTCTTAGTCTAAGCCCAGTCGGGCCCGTGCTATGACATAAATCGTGCAGGGCTACTACGACCGCGCCGAACGTAGAAAACGACAGCGCGTGTAAACAATACGGCGACCTTCTCGGCCCCTCGCGGGGTATGCCCCCCAGTGGAAGGATTAGGCGAACTGACTAAGATCGTGTAGCTCCGTTCGGCTTAGATCCAGACTTTACTGTACTAGCAATTGGCATTATTTGATGAGCACAATTAAAAGGCCCTTAAAGTACCCCAATTAAAGTACCCTTTGCAATTAAATTAGTAATATTCGCGTTAATAGACACTGGCATTTACGCAGTCCGATGTTAGATACAATTACGTAACGTCGTTACGCTGCGCAGAATTGTAACATTGTTCGTCGACTATAGTTCCAGTATTAATCCGAACTTAACGAAGACAAAGGAAAGTAAGCTGAGGCTAAGTGACACGAATTGTCTGTGAGAGAGGCATGCCACGCCACTTGAACTCGAAGAGCACAAATTATGCGAAGCGTGACATTAACTCCGGATTTAATCACTCGCACCCCCCTTGGCGCCCTTCTTTATCTTATCAACCAAGTTCACGAATTTAACCGAGTTTTCCCGGCCCTGAAATTTCCTCCAATTACAGAATCTTCCGGCTGTGTGTGTGTGCCAATTCACTTCATTTTTCGTTGACTCTCGCAAGTTATTCGCTCACACTGCGCGTCCCTGTCCGCTATTACCCAGAGAACCCGTCTGCTGTACGGTACAATTAATATATGTGTTAATTAATGTGCGCCGCGTGCGACGCCGGCGGTTATGTAAATTCGGTAATTTTGCTTGTTACGCGATAAACAAGACGCGATAATTGCTAATTCCTCTTAACACGTATTAAATGTACAAACAACCGGGTCTAGAGTCTGCCGGGATGCAAATTAGAAGTTTTGGGGAGGATTACAACAAACAAGATAGATCTGCATAATTTTTAGCAACAAATCCCTCTCGGCGAAATTGGGATGGAAAGTCTATAATTTCTCGATTATGAAGCAGAAAACCCAAAATTGTAAAATTGCTGTAAGATCCAAGAAAGGCCTTGACGGTTATCATCAGTTCCTATAAAATCGTATGTAAATATGTAAGTTATTTTAAGACCGTCTATAATATCAAAAAGGTTCGCTATTTCTTTACAAAAAAATATTTCTCTGTTGTTCAACTCTTTTAATCGTGTACACGTTTTATATTTCATAAAATCCTGCATAAAATTCTGAATTTGGTGTGAAGTTTTTTTTAATGTTTTTGTAGTGGGCGATTTTGCGTAGTGGAAAAATTTTCGCCCGTATAATTAATTGAACTTTACCAGGCGGAATAGAACGTAGAGAAAATGGAAGTTAAGGGGAACATGAAGTACCACCCGCAGAGGCTGTGTGAGACCGCATCAATTTATTGTAGAGAGACCGAGCTTCCCGTGACGATTAGTTGAAAAAGGTCGTGAATATTCAATTCGCTGCTAATTTAGGGCGTAGACTCCCTCAAAGTGAGAGGTCATGTGGATGTAAACAATTTAACATCTCCTATTTACTCTTTCACTTATAGTACCTCTCGCGTTGAATTTTGTTACCATTCATTATACCCGCAAACGTGCGAGTTTTCTGCCAAAGTTTGAGATTCCGTTTCTTCTTCAACCACCGCATGTTATAAACATAATTTCACAACAGTTTCTTCATTTCGAGACATTGAGTAACCTAGTGATAGTTACTCGTAAATATGCAATTTTTCAACTATTAAATCTTCAAAATTCGTTCCTCTTCCAACCTAAAAAGGCGTTTTTTTACTGTAAAAAAAAGACGAAAATAAATAGAACAATTCAAAAGTTTCTTTGTTACAATAGTTATAATGAGCTAAGGTTGAGATGGAAGTGATCAAAGCACGAAATTTGTTTCTCTTTCGATCGACGTTTGTTCTAAACATAAGAATAAAAGAGTTTCTGTATTTTTATAACTCAGTGACAGTTTGCTCGCATTCATAAAAATATAGGTGCCATCGCGGGCATTAAAGTTGTATCAAATTTTACGGAAAGTGTATCGCCATTGTCTGCTGTTGACATTAATATCGCAATTAAGATGAAAATTCTGGTGTCTCACTCGGCAGTGAGGAAAGTATGATTTAATTCACCCCGAACGGTACGTATCAATTCGGTTCGCTTACTTCAGTAAACTGCCCTGCCTCCTGCTTGATAATTGATAGACGTCGCACCAATCAATGTGACCTAACCCCGGACCAACAATGAGAGTTCGTGTAAATTTGTTTAATAGGCCACGAAGCTAATACTACGCGTCCGTAAGAGGAGCAATACTTGACACGTATTTTGGTTAATATTTGATACTAAATAAAGCTTGTGAAGCAAATTGCATTCTCTTTTAGAGTATGTTTAATCAGAAAACAGTCTCGCTTAACGATATTTAGCAGTAATTAAGAAGAAAAATATTGACACGTATTGTTCGACATTAATGCACTTTAGAATAATTATTTACACTTCAATAAACATATCGTTCATATTTATGGAAACAGAACAGTGCAGTTTTGTTATCCTTAAGTTCTTGCAAGATTGTTCAAACCAGGTAACACATTTGCAGAAAAAATATTCCACATCAAGACAACCCACTCTATCATGTTTATCAATTATGAAGGACCCAACATGCTGTAAGCAAAGTAGTGAAAAATCTGATTCTGTATATTTTGTATTTCAATGAAATTGGTAGAATTCTATTAAATTTTATTACAATTTAGGATTAGAATTTAAAAACTTGGTACAGTTCTATCAAAATCCATTTTTTGTTTGCACAAGTGTAATTATAACTTATTATTGCAAAAAATAAATATATTGAGAATTGTTTTTTTTTCTTGCTTTCTTTTTTTGCAGTAGAATTTACTATTGTATTACTGCGTCACAACGTCGAAATTTTGCACTACGTATCCGACGTTTCCGTCTTCAGGCCAAAATAAATCTGCTCGGCGATAAATAACGTGACCCAGGTCAAGTGGTCTCGTGCTGAGAAGTAAGTCGACGGAGAAAGTTTTCCGTCGCCAAATTTGCCCTCCCTCACTTTGCCGTCTTCGCTAGGCCAATGGAAAACACGCTAGGCCAATGGAAAACTGAGTGTACGTCAAAATTACTATATTCTCGAAATATGATGATAGCGTTCGCGGGCGATTTTAAATTCAAAGATAAAATTAAGATATTCAGTCCTAGGTTAATTCAATAACACGACAAGTTACCTCAAAAGTGACAGAATGTAATGCAACAGAAAAGATGTTATTGAACGATCCCCTTGTCCTACAACAACGATTGATACTCGTGGTAAGAAATTTGAGACAAACAATAAGAGACGTAAAAACAATAAGCACGAGCCTGACCCGTGGTACTTAATTCGGACAAAACGTAAACACGAGCCTGGCTCGCAGTAACTCACTCGAGACAAACGTAAACAACACGAGTAAGACCCGCGGTTCAGTTGTTCTCAATATTTTCTTACTTCCGTTGCGCCGAAGTATACGTGTCACAAGACGCATACATTTTGCGCAAGTTCGAGCACACGGCTACACAGCTAAATGGCCGGCCTTCTTGTTTATTGTTTATTTAATGTATAAATAAATACCTTAATTTTTTCATTATAATTTAAAAACGCCACGAACTCTCGTTCCAAATATTTCCAGTCGACTTAATATAACAAGTATATTGATTTGTCTTTCTAAAATTGAATTAAAATTACACATTGCACTGTGGTAATTTCGCGGACCGTGTCTTCTCTGAGGGTCATGCGCGAGACAGAAAAATGCTCGGCACAAGTCTTCCGAGCGTGTATGCCGCGCATCCTCGACCGTTCAAAGATGTAACAGGGTTAAAGTGCGATAAAATATTCCGGGAGCGCGTTAATTATGGGGCTTAAGCCTCTCAAAGTGAATGAATATTGGCGTGCACGTGATCTACGTCGTGTTTCCCCTCGACTCATCCGCTCCCGTCCCTCGTCGTAGCCTTCGACGTATCATGCGATTACTCGCAACGTCGCCGGGTACACCCCCCTGGTTTCTGCTCTTATAAAAGATGCATGAACTGTGCTTTAACGGCGTTCACGCTATCCGTCACAGAAGCTTCCTTATTTTCCTCTTTCAACCCTCGCCCTTCGCCGCCCATGGTCCAACTGTCTCCGCGTTCCAGATTCTGCCATGCCTCTCGTCGTCTCGCTCCGATTGCAACAGATTTGTTTACCTAGCGACGCCATTGTTCGCGGAAATAACGAGACATCGAACAGAGGCTCATTAAAGACCGAAACACCCTGCGAGTCTTTGTTGTCTAGTTCTCGGAACACGAAGGTTGCCTCAGAATCTTTTACTTTCCGGACGGGCTAATAAATATTTATGATTTCCGGTCTGTCGTGTTTCGCGTGCACCTCCGAGAAGCTCTTATACCTCCCTTACAATCAGCTCACTGCCCAGAAAATTCCGGATTCAGTTGATGAAATTAGAAAATGTGCTATATTTATTCGTGGAGGAGCTAACGGGACTCACCAATTTTTCTATTATTCCTGTTTCGGCTGCTGTCCATTTAATCCCTTGCACTACTATTTATTTTGTGATTTTCAGAAAACATATTCATACAATAAATATAAACTATCTTTTTTTTCTATGCAATTATGAAGGATGAAAAATTTCTAATCATTACAGTTTATATTTATTGTATGAATATGTTTTCTCCAAGGGATACAGTCGGTCACGAAAATATTCGGACACCACTGTAGTTTTGACTATTATAGTCCGTACTTCAGAAATTTATGCAATAAAAACAAAAAGATGTTTCACGTATGTTACCATGCAGTGTGAAGTTAACAAAAACGTAAGAGATATTTATTTACGATAAGTGATTACGTAAATAATAAAAGAAAAATGGACAGTACGCTCATTTTCGTCTCACGAAAATATTCGGACACTATCAAAACTAAGCTTATAACACTATATATAAATCTTATTTTTATAAATTAATATTTTGTTGGATATCCCATTTGTTTTATGACGTGCCGTAAACGCGTCGGCATATTAAAAATTATTCTTTTTAAATAATCTTGCCCAATACGTAGCCATTCTTGTTGCAGACGTCTTTTTAGTTCGTCCTTATTGTTTATGGGAGTTGTTTGAATTCGGCGATCTAATTCATCCCATAAATTTTCAATGGGATTCAAATCTAGCGATTGCGGTGGTGGGTGGAGGACATGCTTGCACGTGTATAATAAGAATTCTTGCACAATACGCGATTTGTGCTTTGGGTCGTTATCTTGATAAAATTTTATCCCACTTTGAAATCCGATATTATCAGCACTTTTTTAAAGATTGTTTTGCAAAATGTGCAGATACCTATTTTTATCGAAGATGTCGTCGATAAAAACTAATTCGCCTAGTTCATGGGCCGAAATACAGCCGCACACCACCACTACCGTGTTTCACAGTCGGCTGCAAATGTCTCGAATTTAATTTTTCTTTCGATTTCCACTATACTCTAATTCTTCCGTCGCTTCCATAAATATTAAATTTGGACTCGTTTGCGAAAATTACGCCTTCCCACCATTGATTTCCCTTTCAAATATAGTTTTTTGCAAAATTCAGTCTCTTCATCCTGTTGTTCGCGTTAATATACGTCTTTTTTCGAGCTATTCTTCCATTATAGCCCTCTGATCGTAACACTCTTCTTATGTTTTCCGGATGCACTGATATTCTATCATATATCAGCTGCTAACTTTGGAGCCCTTATCCGAGAATCACATTTGATTCTCCTAATTATGGAGCGTTTATCACGAGTATTTGAGGATCGGTTTGCGTCCGCCTTGAGGAATAGATTCAATTCTATTTTCGTTCTTGTAACGTCGTACGATATCCCATACCGTGCTCCTACTAATATTTCATAAATTTGCAATTTTGCGAATCGATTTCCCCTTTTCCCGATGAAAAATTACTAATTGTCGCACATCAAACGACGTGTTCTTACTTTTCCGATCCATTTTGTACAAATTCTCAACAAGACTGACAAATATTCAATCTCTAACATACTCTGTACATAGTATGAATGATATATTTACAAACATTGTTTCAGCCTATTCCTGGAACCTGGAAACTTGATAAGTATAGCAAGTGCCCGAATATTTTCGTGACATTTAAATGAGCGTACTTTCCATTTTTCTTTTATTATTTATGTAATCACTTATCGTAAATAAATATCTCTTATGTTTTTGTTAACTACACACTGCATGGCAACATACACAAAACCTCTTTTTGTTTTTATTGCATACATCTCTGAAGTACGGACTATAATAATCAAAACTATAGTGGTGTCCGAATATTTTCGTGACCGACTGTATATCAACTACAACAAAGTAGAATTCTATTTCGGTTTAACACTTTAACTGCCAAACTGATAAACCTCAAAAATTCCATTAAATCAAAGTAAGTTATTTAATGAAATAAAAATCGAAAAAAATTAAATGTATGATGTTGAGCAATACTTCAACTTTCTTGAATTTTACAGATCCTAATCTTTGGTACAATGAATATATCAACGTAAAAATTCGTTTTAAAACCTGCACAAATAATTCCATCACCCACATATGGGTGACATGTCAGTGAACGTGTTAAAGGAAAGTAATGACATAGATATTTATTGGACTCTGTTTAGAATCTTCGTCACGAGTCTGACTCGACATTGTAGGGCAACGGGTTAATTTAATCGCCAGAAATTGAGTAATTAAATGATGATTTAAATAGTCGGGGCCAAAATGGACAGAATTATTGGGGGATTAACTTGACTGGAAAAATTCATCTCCGTTTTTATGAGGAGTCGATTATATCGCTTTAATCGCGAACGCCTGTTATTAGTGGCTAGGACCAGCACCGCATCGAATTTTAATGTTCGCATTAGCCTTGTCAAAAATAGTAACAGCCAGACAAATTTTTTTATAGGTAGATCGATCATCATCCGTCAGCTGCATTCACTGTAACCGTGTTTCTTTAACCGCAAGGGACATTATATCGGCAAAACGTTTATCCCATTTGAAATTCTGATCCAACTTCATGAGCGATCGTTACACTTCACTTCAGACAATCAGGATTGTACATGAACACGCTTTCTTTAACCCTCCGTATGCTATGCCGGAGTCATTCGTGACCCTTCGCTGTGGGATAAGTTCGAGCGATCGTTAATACAATGAATTCTCCATTTATCGTCCAGGAGACGTGTCCGAGGCCTCTCATGTTTCGTGGCTTCCGTGGTAGTGAGGTAATTCCGCGACATTTATCATCCAGGTCTTGACGACGTATATAGAGAAATCACTGTATGTACAATTTCATTCCGATGTAAGACGACGCGTTTTCTCCTTCGTCCGAAATACGACGAAAGCCGGTTCAGAGCCATCGCCTTATATCGAAAGAAAACTGTAGTGAAATACGTGGGTCAGAAGTGACTCCGGCACATGCGCAGAACTCGCAGGAGACCGAGGGTTAATCTGATGCAATTTGCAATTTGTTCAGTGTAGTATTTTATCCATGTACCTTAAAAATATCTTCTAGTCCTGCGTGAATAATAATATCTTCGCCATTCGTTGAAATTTTTCCACAAAATTGTCAGAAATCGTTGCTAAAACCGCCTACAATTGAAATTCTCGATTACAACTGAACCTTGACCAGTCTACAGGGTATGCGCCTCTTCAATTAATGAACTGCGAGCAGAATTCCATACTTTAAACGGCAATTTCAGCCAATATTCTTCTCGTTAAGGGACCGCTGAGACAAAGGGAGGAAACAGTACGGTTTTACGTTATTGTGCGGATCTGGAAAAAGTTCGAGGAAGAAGCGCTTAATGCTTCGACTGAACAAGAAACCTAATTACATTGCAGCAATTAAGTTTTAAGAAAGCGACGTTTAAGAGATACTTCCTCGCGAACTTTCGTTGAAATGAATAAGAGCTTGTTAACTGGGGAAAAAATCGGTTGTGTTCTCCGCACCGTTAACGGTTTCGGTTGTTGCGAACGACCAAACAAAAAAGTTATTAGTTTACTCGCTCCTGGCTGCTGAAGTATTTATGGATCCGCGGAGAAAGCAAGAAAAGTGGAAGAGGAGACTTTTTTTAAGGATTCGAGAGCAAGGAATGTACTTTGTGACCTAATTTCCTGCGGGGAGCGAGCGATTTATAAATTTCAAAGGTGAAACTCCGCGCGCGGAGAGTTCGAAGAGTCTCTGACAGGCCTCGAAGTGGACAACCAGTTGAATTTGATAATGAGACCCTAAAATCTCTAGTGGAAGCTGATCCAAAATTAAGTATACAAAAATTATCGAGAAGCCTTGGATCCACATGGTGAACTATACAAAGGCACCTACGTGAAATGGGAAATGTATATAGGCAAGGAATATGAGTACCGCATCAATTATCTGAGACCGTCAAGAATATTCGACGATCAATTTGCACTTCATTGCTATCCAGATTTCGTAGAGATCCACTTCTTAGCAGAATCGCTACCGGAGATGAAAGATGGATTCTTTATGATAATATAAAGCTTTCCAAGCAATGGCTTTCTGCAAATCAAACCGCAATATCAACCACTAGCTTATCACTTAGGAAGGTGTTGCTGTGCATTTGGTGGGACTGTCGTGGCATAATTCACTTTGAGTTGTTGAAACCTGGAGAAACTGCTGAATTGTATTGTCAGCAATTACAACAGCATTATTCAGAACTATTGAAAAAGAGGGCACCTTCAGTCCACAGAAAAGGTGTAATACTGCAAATTGACAATGCCCGGCCCCATAAAGCGAAACTTACTCAGAAAAAAATCAAAGAATTGCGAGGGGAAGTTTTACCGCACCCCCGCATTCACCTGATATTGCTCCCTTTGACTATCCTCTTTTCAAATGTCTGGAGCAATATTTCAGAAATAAAACATTCACTTCTGTAGAAGATGTAAGGAGGCACCTTGAGTCATATTTTGCTTCACGAACCCTGGATTTCTATAGGAGGGGGATTAAAAATTTGCAGGAAAGATGGCAAACAGTCCTTCATAACGATGGAGATTATATAATTAATTAAAAAATAAAAACTTGAATTTACTACGAAGTGTGTTTTAGATATGAAAATCCCCCATAATATTTCGAATTTAGACTGAACGCTTCCAGCTTTGACGTTGACCTCTTAATTTGCGGAATATTCCCGGAGTTTTCTCCTGAAGATATTAAATACGATCAACTAAGTCGGACGACCCAATTTTCGGCGAAAATAAGCGGAAGCGCGACACTTGCAGCCTATTAAACTACTCAAATGGAAAGATTCCTGTAGTTTCCACCGGAGGCGTGTTACACGGCTCCGCGAACGATTTGATTGCCACGGAATGAAAATTAGATGATCGGCGAAAATGAATTACCACGACCAATTTGCTGTTTCTATGGTGCGAAAACTTATCGCGGCAGCGTCGTTCGTTTCGAAATCGACAACGTTCTGGGTAGGACGAAGGAAGGAACGGCGGTGAACAAAAGGACGGTTCCCAAAGTTTGGTCCGCTTTCTAACTAGTCCACCAACTAATACCGTTACCATAAAGTTATGCTTCGAAAAGGATGAGCTCCTAACGAGAAAGTTGTTTTTACCGTCTGTACACAGAGTGTCCAGAACGCGGCTGTCTTTTCTTGTTGAAAGTCAACTTTTTAGAGTCACGATGCTAACTGTGGAAAAACATTGCGACAGGTGCGTTGTTCGCAGTGAAGTTATTTTGTCCTTTTTGGGGGGACTATAAACTATCAGACATGTCAGTGTGTAAGTAAAAGCATTGTAAAGTAATTATAAAAATGAGCATAGCGAGTTTAAGAGTGCAAGAATAATGTAATCAATTTTATATTATGTTTTAGTCAGAACTAGAATTTTTAGATGAAATGGAAAGCCTAATAATGAAGGAGGAACACCCTAATAATTTTACTTGTAGCTCTTTTTGTTTAACATTTACAGTAATTTCTCCATATATGTCGCCAAAGCCTGGACACTAACCTCGAGAGGCCTTGGACTCGGCTCCTGAATGATATATGACGGTGGCAAAACCCGTGTTGTTGACATATATCGAGAATTCACTGTATTGCCGTGAATAAATAGAAGAAACACCAAAAACATCTGGAGAATGCGAGACCGCCATCGCATTACTACCAATTCATTCAAATGAAAGAAATATTAGATTATTATTAATTAATATTAATATTATTAAAAGAAATATTTGACTTTTATTCCTTGGAATACATGAAGAACATTTTCTTGAAAACTGTTGGAATTGATCTTTCCAAATCTTTAGGTCGGAATATTCCCTTGATCCCTGCTAGATTATGGCTGTCTGTGTACTCATATATTGTTTAAATTTAAACAACGTGTTACCGAGAGATTATCCGTAATGAAGCAACCTCGAATAACAAGAGTGCGTAGAACTGGGAGAAGATAGACGTGAGTAGGGATGTTCCGGTTGCCCGTTGGGGAAACCCGACCCAGTTAATAAGATGCGCTCATTCAATATTGGTTGTGTATCATGCCATTGTAACTTGAGCGACTTTGTTCCTCAGAACCCGTGCTCTATCATTTTGGTTTTGAAGACAAGACCTTTCTGGACGATTACATACAATGATTGATGACAACATGCATGTCAAATATTTTCGTAAGAACTATTTTCTGGCCAATTTTATATTAATCCCATGCACGGTAATAGCAACAATAGGATGCCTTGAAATATTACTATACAAATGAAAACAATTTATCTGGCAGACAGACAATATCTGGCAGAAAACAATTTATCGCATAAGCACAATGCATTCTTACTCTTCTTCGTTTGTCAAGTTCAGTACATTACACAAACAGTGAGACCTCAATTTTGTAATTTTACCCATAACTCCCATAATTGCATTGAAAAATATCTGATTGGCTTCGAAATAAATAAGAAAGATATATGAAAATATTTATTTAATATTTAATTTGAAAAAGTTATAAAAAATTATTCTATGTCCAATAAAATTCTCGAAATTCTAGTGTAAAAATAGCTTCGAGTGGTGAATTACAAATAATTATAAATAATTGATCCTTATCATTCAACTTTATCAAAGACATTCTGTTGGTATTTATTTAATAGCACTTGGTACGAATGCATCAAAATCCGCAGTCCAAAAGTCATATGATGCCCTCGGGAATAATACTAAATTGCCCTGATAACATTACGCAATAATATTGTATTTCCCTTTGGGGATTATGCTATATATTATTCAATTATCATGTTCTACCGCATATGGTTCGACTTTATGTAAATATTGAACTTCTGTATTCGAATAGAACCATTACACGAATATCAATTGCCTCGTTACAGCATGTTTAATCATCATACGTAAAACTACAATTCTATGCTATATGCTACATAGTATACGGTACATATTTGCATTTAATCTGAAGTGCATTGGCAAATGCATCTTCATGCTAACGTTCTGAAGAGATAAACGAGATTAACAGTCAACTATTTGTCACTTGACCATCTCACTGTTATTTATCATTTCGATAGAGATGAATAAAATAATTATAATAAATATGAATATAATATCATAAATATGATAAGTAAATATAAATAAAATATTAAATATGATTTAATTGAATCTTCGCATTTTTAAATCTCGTATTGAAAACCCACTCAAGGGATTAAATATTTTCATTGATTTGCGTGGTCAATGCATAAAATCCTCAGTCCCTTAATTTCCGCACAATCCAAATTCAAATTGCCACTTTCATCCCCAGTCTCTCTCTCAGCTATTTAAAATTAGATTGCACGGGAAACGGAAAATTGTCCCAGGGGGAACGCAATCATAATATTTTTCTGATGCGGACATTTCTAATCTCACCGTTGAATGATCACCGCGTAAAACGCAGCGACAAAATGAATACTTGTTCGTTAGCGTGAGACAGGTCCAATTTACCGCTAAACGCGTAGTTAAAAGCAAAATGAAATGTCGTCGAAACCTCGGAACTCGAAGATCCTTCCTCCCGTCTATTACATTCGGCCGTGCAGTAAATGCATTCCGGCGAATTATTAGTTCGCAAATTTCACGGGGATTAAGATAATCCGTTAATTAAAATTCTCTTTGGAACGGGGGGGGGGGGGAGGCTGGCCTAATTTCGCATGCATGAACGTCCGGATAATGTTCCCGCGGCTGGAAAACTGCTTCGTCACGGGGATGACGATTTTGTATCGCGCTTCCCGTCGGCGATACCGCTATGTAAACAAAAATACACCGGTGCGGGGTTAGCGTAATCCGTTTATCCATGATTGGATTCCATGCGATTCCATAGATATGCCACGGAAGACAATTCGTCGCGACTGTAATGACTCCGGCAAAGACTGAAATCAATGCCTCACCGACGGTACGATGAAATCATACTCGAATGATACATTCACTACCGTTTGACAGCTGAGTGAAATCGTCATGAAAATGACAAGACGCTAAGCCTGCGGTAGCCGACAATTCAACGTCCTATATCGGCAAATTCTACTATTTTATAGTAGTGCCGTTTCATCCAAAAAAGCTGGAAGTCAAAACACTGGATAATCAGGTAAACGTTCCATTAATTTCCGCGAAAAAATGACATCACAATTAATGGGTTCTGTGCAAGAGGCAGCTGTGCCAGAAAATATTAAAAAATGAGATTTCTGTTAATTCTGCTAGCTCCTACTGTTCAGTCGTTATCCCACCATTTACACCTATACAAGAAAATAATTCCTGCCTCCACTGTAACTGTTTATACGAATCATTCTCCTCCCTATGTGTTACAACTTCCGTGCAAGGGGCAGCTGTGCCACGCTGAATTGTTGCCTAATGAAATTCGCGCGGCATTCGACGGGTTCAAGAACAAACCGTGTCCTGTCGATTCATCTGCGATGGAGTTGAATTAGTCATTTAACTTTTCGCTCTCCTCGATACTTCGCGAAACGGGAAGTACTCTTTTACGAACTCGGCGCATCAAGCTCCTCCAGTTGCCCGGCGATTTTCGATTGCACTCGACTATTCCCAGGATGCACTCGGACATCGAAAACAAGTAACCAGCGTAAACAACATCCTCGAGGATAATAATCTGACGTCTTGGCGGCAGTGCTCGCAGCCATTTCCCTATCTCGGAATAAGAGAACGAGAAAGAGAGGGAGAAGGGAGAGTAAATGCCACTCGAACGCAGTTTCATTGCGATGCGAACGGCACGTGCTCGTCTCTTCGATTCGCTTTCAGACTTTCCGAGGAGCTCTCACAATTTATTTGAACGTGTATCGGCGGAACTTCTCTCGTTACTCGATATTCGCCCGCGGGACTTGTATGACCGACGTAAACAATGTTCATCGACGAAGTTAGAAGAACCTGAACGAGTGTGTCGATCGTTGCGGAAAGATTAGCTAAGCGTTAAGCTTTCTGCGCCGGTTAACTAGCCTCGCGTGACTGTCATTCGGTTACATTGCAAAATTGTGAACTGACTTGTACGATGCTTTATCACGATACCAGTAATTTTCCGTTATTTCAGACACGAGGGGAATCATTGGGCATTTAGAGACACGGAAAGAATTTATTTCTGATAAAAGAATTGGTCAATTCCATCAATTTATCAAACTTATAAATTTATCAAATTTGATGAAATGAAGATTTCATTGCTGTAATCGATTTTGAAAATTCGGAAAACACGCGGGCTACCGAGTAGGAATCGTCAGACATGTCTGGTCATGACCTACTGATTCTGCTTCTTGCAAATTCTAGGCACGCAAACTTCGGGAGTCTTCAAGGTCGATTCTCTCGAAAACAAAGCCACAAACGAAAAATATTTATTCTGTATTTTCGACTTATAGTCTCACTTAGAATCACCCCCTCTGCGGTTTTACCGTCAGTACTGGGTCACCCAGTTTATTACTGATTTGTGATACTCGACCGAGAGATCTCAATATTAGACAATATTTTGATAATTCCTTAACGCTTTTCGATTCAGCAGTTAATCTTTAAGTAGTCATTGACAATTTTATTTGGTTCCTATTTCTTGTAATCTATAATCGTATAGAATAATATTTCGGTGGAACAGAATTACCAGTTTTATAAAACATTGCAGAATATTAAATAGCAGAGGTTGTGCTTATATCCCCGAAAACGAAAATTAACAACCAGACAAGCAGCCTTGTCGTTTTTACGAACTTCTCCATTATTATAACAACGAATGCAAACCTGCGGTTTTCACGAACTTTTTCGCGCGACGTTTACAACTTTTCGAACAGCATTTTTAACGTCAAGACGTTCCGTTTAAATATGGCACTCCGGAAACATTTCCACAAACACGAGGAAGCACGGTGGAACGAGCAAATGGCTTTGTTACCGACAGATATGTGAAAACATTTCCTCGATAAATTCTCGTCGAGTCCTCGATATAGGCCACGAGAAAAGTGGATTGTTACACGCAATCACGGCCGTTGTAAACCACACACCACAGACCCGAGAAGTGTCGAGGCTCGAAAAAGTTTGCTTGTGTCTCGAAAAATAAAAAGGAAACAGAAAACCGTACTCGTCCTCGTCACGATTAGGAACAGTTTACGGGTTGACGAATCGCGCCATTGATTTTCGATTAATTATACGCGTGATACGAAATCGCTCGGGAAGTTTCTGGCGTTGTCCGATATTTCAATGTCAAAAAATCTCGCGTGCTGCTGCCGCAGACTCGATAAACCTTTCACGAATTATTAGACACATAATCCATCTTTTGCCCGCGGCTATATTCGATGAAAGGGAAAGGCGCGAGAAAAAAGAAATGAAGGAAAAACGTAAATGCGATGAAAGGAGGCTGCTCATCCTGAAATAAGTCTGACAAAAAGGAATACATCGACCGCATCTCTGCAAAACGACGCCCCGGGCTGGCTTTCGATTGGTGTGACGTTCGAAGAATTCGAAATTAAAGTGTACAAGCGAAATCATCGGGGAAATTCGCTTTTAAAACGAAACGGGAAATGAATCTCGTCACGTGCGCCCACAATCGGTCGCTCGTGACAAAACGGTTTCTGATATGAACGTGATCGTTCTAGCCTATTTCGTCGCAATTCCGCATCTCGGTATGACGATTCGTCAAGACACTACGGGAATATTCATTAAATTCAATAAACAACACGTTCCACGGCGAAGCGGCTAATCGATCAACGAGTCGATTTACAAATGGGCGCGGCGCAATTTTAAAATCAAATTGCTCTTCCCTCCCGGCACAATTTCGTTCTACATTGGAACTTTTCCGCTATTGATATTCAAAACAAATTGCAAACAAATTGAAAAGATGTCGTGTTTTTAAACATATGTTGCGCTTTCCATGGCTTATTTTAGAAATATCAAGGGGAACAATTATACACGTTTTCCTCTATTCTAAAAATATTCTCGTACTATAAATGCATATAAACATTAAAGAAAAAAATTCATAAAAGACTAATCCGAAAATTATTTCTTTCCTCAGTCTCAAAAGCTCACCTTCGAAGGATTACAAATTTGCCGTAAACTTGCAAGATAAATATACGCATGCAGAAGATAATTAACGGAGATGCATCTATTTGAATGTCACAGCGCGCGGCCGTTTTTTATCAATTTATGTACTAATTAAAAAGTTGAGGCGGCTCGTTTGCAAGAAAAAGAAAAAAAAAGAAGAAAAAACCTCAGTTGCTAATTAACTGACAAAGCCTCTCTCGAGGGTTGAGGGCTTAATTACCGTGCGCGGAGCGACGTCTTTCCTGCTGTGGTCTGTCGCGAAATAATTTCGCGATCACTCGCGTCATTGGCAGGAGAGAAATCATTGATTGGTTCCCTGGCGAAGATTCGATGAAACGTTGCCTCAAGAATCGTCCCGGGGACTGTAGATTCGCCCGTCGCCCTCTTGATTCAACCACTCCGAGCCTTTTGGGGAAAATCCCCCTCGGAGAAAACCACCCTTTCTCTCTCTCTCTCCCTCTCTCTCTCTTTCTCTCCCTTTCTCCGCCATTCCGTGTCTTCTGTCCTTAAGAAGAGAGAGAGAGAGAGAGAGAGAGAGCCCATCGGGCTTTATCCTCCTGGTGAGGTCGCAGGAACCGAGTCTCCCATTAAAGTCGGCTTATTAGTTCCTCCGAGAAACATTTCCAGCAGATACTTCACGTCATCGGAAAAAAAGAAGTATTAACTTCACGCTTTAAAGCCCTCTCGCGGACCACGTTGTCTTTGTCGAGGTTTCGTGTCGCGGACAGAGACGGATACTCGCGCAATTACAAAAGGAAACGCGCAAAGGGCTGGCTCGCTGTCTCCTCCCGTGAGCCTTTGCGTTTCGAGCATTTCTCAATCGCGGGTTTTTTTCCCAGTTCAACTTTTCAGTGTAATTCCGAACTCCGAAAAGCACGTTTCGATTTCGAAAATATAGTACACCATTCTGAATTATGACTACGTGTTTTGGGCTCCTACATTTCTCACTTTTCCTACTTTTCAGAAGACCATCCAAGGTTAGTCTCCTTAATTTAACACAAAACATATAAAAGTGAAATGTCTTCTAGAAAGAAGGTTGCATTTACTTCAACTTTGTACGATTTTTATTGTAATATGTGCTTAAATAAAGAAGGCAACTCAGTCATTCCCTATGAAAATTTTTCTATAATTTCAATAATTGTGAAATAGAAAATCCAGTTACTTTGACCGTGGTAGATTTAAAGAATACGTCGGGGCTGTAAAAGCACGCTTCTCAACGAAAAGCATAAATCCCGAGCGAAGAGACTTGATTGAACATATCGTGAATCAGTATGTCTGACTATCATTGACTATTTCTACTTTCATTGCTGACAACGGCACGGTAATATTTGCGTAGCATTGATTTCGCCAGCTCGCATGTATACAGTTATTGGTTGTTATCGGATCGTTGTGGAAAACAAATAGTGTCGTATCAGTGTCAATGTTTATAACCATAAACAGAAGTGGACGTTATCAACAATGAACGGACACGAGTTAAATGGTTCTCAAATGCACGCGTACCCGACGAACTTTCAAACTCGATCACTCGAACGCGAAGCGTTTTATATAAAAAAAAAAAAAGAAACGCTTTAATTCATACTACTCACTCCCCCGCGCAAAATTATTTCCAAGCTAAAGATGAATTTCAGCTCTGGCCCCCGATACTTTTATATAATTCGTGCGATAAATAGCTCGAGAACAATCAGATTTATCAATTATTTACCTCATCAACGTGACAAAAACAGACGCAGCTAATTTTCACTTTGTTTAGTTATTTCCAGACTATTGTGTTAATAAATGCTTTCCGTTTTGCTATTTCGGTAGTTCGCTGCTAATTCTCAGTTGGAGCGGTTATTCACAGATTGTTGCGTCAATAAATATTATCTTTTTTTGCATTTATCGTTTTTTGTTGAGACTCGTCAGAAAAATAGTGTTAATACAAAATGTACGCTCCCATCGACCAGTTTACATTCTTCGTAAATGCAGCCTGTTATTAGCACAGACTCATTTTTCATGTATTGAAGTTCGTGGAAACATTATTACTTCGTTCATACCGTATTTATCACCTGCTACCGGGAAACTATTTTAATCTCCTCCTCGCCATTGAATTTCGAGTACTGAACATTTTCAAGCGTTAGCATTATTTCCGCGAAAGACAGTCGATTAGCCGGCTCCATTTTAACGGATCGTTCCGCGTATATCAATCGGATTAACTGGCTAATTAAGCGGGAGTTTGTAGCGACTTTAAGATATTCAACAGCTGCTCGTGCCTGGTAGTCGCACTATTTACAATTCCTTTTCTATTAACAATGTATAATCGATACTCTACTATTTTTCATCGTAACTATTATTTTTACACTCTCGATAAAAAAGATAATGTCACTTCACAGGTAAGAACTGAATACGAATATTGCCTTTGTTCATCAAATATCATCAATACAATTTAGCCCACGTTTATTTCGAATAACTACACTGCGGATCTTTATGCAAAATAAAAATTGTCAGCATCGATTACTAGAGATAAAAACCGAGTAGAATGTTATTTCTTCGCTTGCTAATTTTAATAGATGCAAAATGGTATATTGATATTTTTAAAATTTTCCTACAGTTACAAATTTGATCTACTCAATTTTGTTATAAATTCATAAAGATTCGCAGTCTACTTTCAACAGTATTTTCGACACAGATTTATATCGTCTTTCCGGCAAAAATTAACCGTTTCAGACGATCAACCGCATTTTTATAATAAATTTTCGGATTTCTGCCGAATATCTTTATAGGGTAAAGGACCCCATTACCATAGGGGTGCCAATTACTGTTCCTACATTAATTCCACTTATTTTTAAAGCATAATGAATATTGAAAAAGAAATACATAACATCTATCTAAAAAATACCACTTTTTTACTAATCATTATGCTGTAAAAAGAAGTACAATATACGCACAGTAATTGGTACTCCAGCAATAATTGGGTCCCGTAACCTAGCAAGCATGCATAGAAAAGTACGAGGAATTTTAGATAGCACACACGTGCTATCTTCGCGACTGGGAGTGTATAGAAAACGGCGGAATCTGTTCGCCGTTCGTTGGTGGGAGCTCGAGCAAAGTGTCGCGGACATAAACGCGACAAAGTCGGCGCACAATGCGGCTGGTCTGTTCCAATCTGCCCGGGAAAGAAATTCGGTTTCGACCCGTGAGACTCTGTTCCCCCAGTCTTCCGCGAAGAGATTAGAGGGCGAAAGATAAAAGCAAGTCGTGATACTATCGTTAGACATACCTGATGGTCGGGAACCATGCCACAGTCGTACATGTCTCTGTCTCGTCGGTAGAATGCGGCAGGCATATAGACAGCGGAGCGACAATCAACTCAAATCGAAATCTTCTCTCCTCTCTTCCTTCTCTCTACTATCAATTATCTTTTAATATCTACGTTGTATATATATATATGTATTTATATATATATAATATATCTCTCTCTGTCTATATTACTATTTAAAACTTTGGTATTATTGTGCCTGTCGAGATTTGTCAGTAGCTCTCCTCAATGAATCTCCTCTTCTTCTCTATCTCACACGCATACACGCTCTCGCTCTCTCTCTCTCTCTCTTTCACCCTCTATAACTTTGCGAGTATGATCAAAATATACTATGAATCGTCAACATCGTTTAGATATGTGTGCCTCTTATATAGAAATAATTTAATCCTTTCTCTCCCTCTCTCTCTCCCTCTCTCTCTCACTCTCTCTCTCTCTCTCTCTTCCTCTGGGTGCAAGTGATCTCGCTCGTTAACAAGTGTTCTCTTTCTTTCTCTCTCTCTCTCTCTCTCTCCGTCTTCGATCAATTAGAAATTGCAATTCCTTAACACCGGTGTTTGAACAATCGAAGGGGTCCAGGTTCGGTGGAACGAAGACTGAACAAAAATAGACGCTCCTATATATTCTATATATCTGAAGGAAGATCACTGTTCCAGGCTGCCGCCACAGGCTCGGCAAAACTTGTCTCTTTTGGTGCAACGAACCCGGCCTCTGAAAAGCTCGTCGTCGCCCTTCGGTGACGGGGTTCCACGACCCTCGCGGGCAGACGGATCAGGCTAACTTTCCGCCGACGATTCCGCTTGCGTGCGAACGCTTCGCACGAGACGAAGCCAGGTGAACGCGAACCGGGTTAGCAGAGTTTGTCAGGCAACAGAGCGGCGAGTCTCGCGTCTCCTGTCTGTCATACTACCGAGAGAATCGCCAACAATATCGGCTCCGGATCCACCGTTTCCTCGCACTCTCGATCCAAGTGTCACTGATCACCCTAGCTCCGCCGTCATCGACCGTCCCCGTCAGCGATCCTCCGAGCAGCTCAGCGTGGTAGGACTCCCGCGATGTTCGAGACCGCCGAGATGGATCTGTTTCCGCTCGAGAGGGTTACGGACGCTCTGGATGTAAAATCTCTTCCACTCGGCCGGGCAGTTAGGCTCGCGGAGGCTGACTCGACAGACGTGTCCCGATTCCTCAGGGTGCACAGTCCGGGCCGGTTCGCTCTCCGTGACTGTGACACGCGATGGGCGAGCTGAAGAGAGGGTACGATGAAGAAAACGACGACGACGGTGACGACGATGAAGATGATGATGACCACTCGTTGCTTGTGTGCGTGTCGCTCTCTCGCGTACGCGTCTGCACAGTGTGAGTAGACATGTGGGTGCCTGTGCGTAAGTGTGTTTGTACGTGTTGTGCCCGCGTACTTCTTTGTTGTACCACCTAGGTCTTCATCCGTGCGAGCAGGTCCTCGTGTGTACGCGTATGCACGCGACGGGCATGTACGTGCATAGAGAGACAAGACGGTGTTTTAGGTGTACGTATCATACGAAGATCATAGAAGATGTGTGCCTGTGACGGGCTCTCATCCGTGTCTCTGCACGCGCGTTTACGTGGTCCGTCTCTCTGTCTCTGTGTTGCGAGATTGTGTGTAGCTGTGTGTGATCGAGTGTGTCTGTCTCTGTGTGTGCGTGTGTTCGTGTGTGTCCGTGTCTGGTGGGCTGCGAGGGCGACAGAGCGCGTATCGCTTCGAGAAACAGGTACCGGCCTGTCGAGTGCCTAGGGGAAGACTGGACTCGAAACCGACTCGCTGCCAGGACCACGGGAACGAGGGTGTTCTCTCCCCCTTTCGTTCCCTCTCTGTGCCCTCTATCTATATATGCCAGCCCCCTCTATCCCCGACGATCTTTCTCTCCGCCCTCCGTGCGCCCTCGCCGTTTCCTCTCTTCGTTACTGGCGCGCTTCCTCTCTCGGTCCCTGCGTGAAACGTCGGAGCACAGGCGCGCTGACTCTCTCCACCAACCGACAATCAATACGCCGGCAGGCCCGTACTTTCGCCCGCGAAATCGTAATTTTCACAATTCCTTCCCTTCTTCGCGCGACTCTATCCCCCCTCGTTCGTCCCCTCTTTTCCTTCTTCCTCTCTTTCCCCCTAAACCGCACACAGCCCCCCATCGTCGTCCCACGCCGTCCTCCTCCACGGCCGCCGATCCACCGACGCACACTCGCGCAAAATCGTCAAAACGCGGGAAAAACTCGGGGTTTTCAAGTTCGTTCGATATCGTTCGATATCGTCTCGGTTTACGCTCCGCTTCGGCACGGCTGTCTTTGAACACGTTCTTCGCCATAGTTCTTCGTGTGCTCGCTAATGTCATTTGATCACTCTCAACCCTCGATGGCGGACAAACGTGGCATAAGCGAACGGTTGTCCGAAAGGTACCGGCGACCGGTCAACTCGTGCGTTCAAAGCCCGTCAAACTTCGAGCGACCGCGCGATACCTGGAGGAAACCTGCTCCGCGCCATTGTCAAACTTGTAACCCAGCGTGCCTCACCCTCTCTTTAACCTTTACAGGGGTGGCTGCTGCAGCGGCCACGGATAAACTTCGGAATTTTTGACGAACACGTTGATACCGGGTGAACCACGAATCGTGACCGGCAGAGATTACTCTGTTATTAGCAGTCCGATCGAGAATCTTTGTATCAGGTTTTACGTGATTGTAGCAAATTTTTTGTCAAATGCTTTTTTCATGACATTTCAAGGCCACCTTCAAATTTTTACAAATGTACCTACAATTTTTTTACGCCTATCTGTTACAGAATTTCAGGACGAACTCGGTCAGTATCATAACATAACTTTTACCTTATTTCAGACGGTGCTCAAAATGGTGACCGTCAGCTGTAACGACGAATGTAGGCGAATAAAAGAGTATTTAGCACTTTCTATGACCTCTGCACTGATAGTCGGAGGACTGCTAATAACAGAGTAATCTCTACGGGTCACGATTTGTGGTTGACCCTGTGTATAAATTTTTGAAAGAAACCAACTTCCAAAGAAAGCTGGTCTTTCGACTGATATTTAGTACGTCACTCGGTACACCGAGAGCAAACGGCCAAAGTCTAAAGAATTGAAAGATTCATATTTCAACAGAACAATAGCGTGGTACAGACTGTAAATCTTTGTTGAAACCTACTTGTACAATGAAGATACGCCTATGGAGAAATTCCATAGTGTGCACGCTTGCCGAACAAAATCGCAATTTTCACAATTCCCTCCATACCCCATTCGCCAATTCCTCTTTTTCTCTTAAACCCACATCCGAATCGCCATTCCGCGTCGTTCTCTACTGTCGCTGATCTCGACAGACGTCCACGGCAGGTTTTTCCGGTCGAACATTTTCCACGGCCTAGGGAATTCTTGGTTTTTTTCCCCACCCCCAACCCCCTACTCTTTGAGCTGACTCGGTTGAAAAAGCGCGGGAATTTCTTGCTAACCGCCCCGGCGCGGCTGTAACAGGGAACGCTCCACCGTGCGGTTCCCTGGCTTTTGTTACCGGACCGACAATGGACGACCGGTTGACCGTAATTTTCGCCGATGCTAATTCCGACTGTCTTTTATATTCTTCGATCCGGACCGCTCGATACGCCGTCGAGTTCGAGGATTCCGGGGATCATCCGTTTCGCGGGTTCAATTCAGTGCTTTGACACTTCGTGGGTCTCGATGGACGTTTCTTTTTCAGAGAGAAAGAGAAAATTTATGGTTCAATCTCAAAGTTATTAGCGTCTACAGGAGACTGCATACAAGGCGTTCCATTTTGAAGTAAAAAATATTTCAAATGGAACTTACCCTATTTCAGGGGAGACATCTGACGGTGGTCAAAAATCTTCTCTAGGTGGACATGCTTCCGAGATTTCAAGCTAAATTTTGAACGACACTGAATGACCTTGAATGACCTTGGAAGACGAAAGCGTTATAGGTCAATCAATTCATCTCGGGATAGACTGTACTCTTACCTAAATAAAAATATACAGTTCCTAAAAACAGAAGTTACCTTGAAATTTCGAAAGCTCCTCCACCTGGAGGAGATTACTGAGTTTCAATGCTTCGTGGATCTCGTGTTATTTGCATTGACCTTGTAAGATTTTTGTAAACGTCGATTTAATAGTCTGTTAACGATTCTCAGCATTGAACAAAATGTTCGTAATTATGTTAAAGCGATTCATGTATATTACTTTATTCCGGAGCGTATGTTACGATGTTCAAAGTTTTCGAGAACTTTGTACCGAAAATGTGAAGAAGATGCGATAATAAAATGTAATAGAATTTTTTATGTGTTTGCTCCGTTACACCTGTTCACCGACTGTTAATAGCCGCATGTTCGCAAAACGGAATCTGTTGAACACTCTGTGTACAACAGATGTTTACATGGGACGAGATTTGAGCGTCCGCCAATATTCATCAGGTGCAAACGATAACACACCAAGCTCACAGTTTGCTCCTAACTTGCCAGCCAAAAATTCAATTATTCACGTAATCAAGGAGTTTTTCCTGTTTACTAGACCGAAACTTCTGCCACAGGCACGTTGCTTCGAGTCCATAATACAAACTTCGCTAGATGGGAAAAAACTCATTTCGGAAATTGAATTCCTATAATGGTATGAAGATTGAGGAAACATTTGCACAGGTATATTGCTAATTATGGAGATCGAAGAATATTTCTAATAAACGGAACATTCAAACGACTTCTCTTTTATCGAATCGCCTTCGAATTTTTTTATCATAATAAACATAAGGAATGAAGATACTTGAAGCGTGTGAGATCACAAATTAATAGTAATCAAAACGTTGAATTTTTTTGTTCAGGTTGCCACACTTGTGAGATACATCGTCCACGCAAAAATTTAATTATGCATCGATTGTACGCATTAATGAACAATATTTCAGTTTTTAATCAGCTGCATATTGACTTTCGTTGACATTTTAGTTTTTCTGCAGTAAATACAGGTATAGTTTGTAATAAAAAAGAATTTGAGATTTTTTATAGCTGACGTTTACGTCCAATTGTTTTGTACTGCGACGTACATTCCGCTCAGCAATATTGCTGACAATAAAAATAACAAATTTCAGACTCGTATATTAAACACCTCGTTCTCGATAGCATGCATGGTTGACGAATGTTTCGATATGAATTTTCTCGAAAATGAAATGTCACGCGCAAAAATTTCGCTGGGTGTCTTCGATGTATTTTTGCAGGAAAATTTACCGTTGCCCGGTTTACAAGGGAGTATCCGATTATCGAGAAATTAATGCGTTCAAAATGCGAAATCACTTCTGCGTTGTAATTGAAACATTCCCTGACTACCGAAAATTCGCTTGTACGTTGCTCGACCTAATTAACGTGTCTATTTAAAATCGAAAGATTATATCTACATTGTTCATATTATATTACGCTATTATTTATCCTGAATACAGTCTATTTAAAATCAAAATATTATACCTGCATTGTCTACATGATATTATGTTATCATTTAGCTAATATATTTACAACAATCGTACAACATAGGTACAGTGATTTCTCTGTATATGTCGTCAAGGCTTGGATGATAAACGTCGCGGAATTATCCCCACTACCCCGCGGGCATACACCGAGGCAGTGGGGATAGTTCTGGGACTTTTATCGGCTAGATATTTGGGACATATATCGAGAAAAGACTGTATTTTCTCTCAAGTTCTACTAACTAATTATGCATATAGTCACACGTCACAATATCTTGATGCGACAATAAACTCTACAGAACAGTGTGTTTATTATTATGGCCAATTTCCCCAGTAAAACTGACACTTATAATCCTCAAAAATATCTTGTTCGATAACAAGATAATATACATGGATGCAGTAAATTACAATCAACCGAGATTGCGCAAAAGCGTACCGTAAATCACAGAAAACCTTGATCCTTGTTTGCCGAACGTGCTCATAAATCTCTGAATAAACTTCTGCGCAGTCGATGGATAATCGCGGATAAAAATTCGATTATTCAACCATTAAGAACACTCTGCACCATCGATTTCAGGAGTCGGGACCGTGAAAAACAGTTGGCTCACATCGACATGCACTTTTTGCTGGACAGATACTTTTGAACAACTGGCGAATCATCATGTCGAAATATGCGATGTAACCGTATATTCTGGACAAAAACAAGCATAAATTATTCCTTAAGTATATTCGGAATTGGTCTTAAATTCCTAACGAGTCAGGCAACATTGAATGTTTTTTTAGGAAGATGATATTTGTTATGGAAATTTATCATGTCCATGTATTGATCGCTTTCTTATTTTTCATGAGTGGAAAGCAATCATCTTCGTCGAAAAAGGATAATGTTAAATATTTTAGCATAATTCAAGAATTAATGCTCTGTAGACAATAGATTCGTTTCAATAGATTTTGGTTATAATATATTATATATTATATTAATATATTATATATAATAATATAATAGAGTCTTTAATCGAGAAGAATTTGTGGAAATACATCTTGAATTTGAATAAAACATTTCATAAAAATGCTTAGTAACATCTATTAGTAATCTTTTCTCACTTGTTGCAACAAACGAGTTGTAATCAAAATTGGAGAAAGCAAATGGAATGAAGAAAATGTATGCAGCAGACTCTCAGTACAACAAGGAAAACACGCATTGCGTAATGTAGGGCAAAAAAGAAGAATTCCAATCGAATACTAACAACCCTTAATTGAAAGAGCAAAAGGAAAAATTTTTCCTCACAATGCGCAAGATTCCCATTTAAACCCAAAGAGAGAAAGGAAAATTTCTGCTCAGACTTCTATTCTGGCAAATGATTTGATCGGTTATCTTTACCTCTGCTTTTACAGAAAGTCGAGACAAGGAATATATTAATTTTATCAACACTAAAATTTCATATAGTAAAAGTTAAAAATCTTACGCTATTACTGCAATATTAGAAATTGACGCATAAATGCATAAGACAATCGAGCCATTATTGTGAATATTTTTCAAAAATTGAATTTGTACCTAAAACGAAATTGTTGAAAAAGTTTCCGTTTGGGATAAAATTTTAGCGTGATTTCGCCGATAAATTGAAAGTAATTTTCAGAATAAACAATCTATGGAAATCGAATGACCGAGGGACGCTGATTCGTGGATTTGTGTAGAGAGTAGAAAAGGACAGTGTGTGGTCAGACGCAGTAGTATCGGTACGTAAATACCGTCGCCAAATAAAAAAATTCCCATCGCCATAGGGAAACAGAACGGTGCGCCCTAACAAAAGCAGAAAGCAGCTGTTCAGTCAAACCAGAAGAACAATTTTGTAGAAAGGAACCACACGCGTGGAGCTTCAAACGTGGAAAAAAAGCCGAACTCGAAAAAGTGACGAGAGTAAAACGATTTGCGGAAAGCGACCGTCTCCGAACAGAAAACGTGACTGTTGTACATATTTGTGTCATGACATATGGAAAAGTGGCAGACACTTCGTGCACAAATACAAATTGAACTCCCTGGTAGCGACATTCTGCAACTTTTCTCCAAGTAATTCTTTGACGATCTACCATAGAAATACAGTGAATTCTCGATGTAAGTCAACAACACAGGTCTTGTCGGCGTCATGCATCGTGCAGGAGACATTCCCGAGTCGTGTTATGTTTACACTCCTCGGCGTCCGAGGCCTCCCGAACCAGCGGTAGTGGGGATAATTCGCGACGTTTATCATATATAACGAAATCACTGTATTTGTCTTTCAAGCACGGCGATCCTCGAATACGTTTGTTGAAAAATATTCGTCACCTAGAGCGTTATAATAAAGTCATTGGACTAGGCCAAACTTATTAAGAAAATTATTTTTATTTACAAAATCGTTCTTGGAACACATCGAAGCAATTTCACCAGCTTCGCGAACAACGTGTCGCACGTGATCATTTTCGCTAACAACGAATCTAAAAATAACATTGCTCCGTTCGCAAATCACGACACGAAATTCCAACCATGGTAGCGAATGATTGAAACAAACTTGAAAATGCGGCGAACTGCCTCTAAAACTGTCTGATTTATTCGAGGTCAAATAGAATCTCGAAGCACGTAGGCAAAAAGTTTCTTTTCTTCCGCGGGAGAAAAAAGACTCGGAGAATAGGTTCGCGGCAAAACGTTTGGACGGATCATCTGTCGCAAAAAGCACGAAAATCGGCTTTTTCCCAGCGGGAGGGGGAGTGCGATCTATCTGTATGAAGTAGATATGTAGTAAAGTATATACACTTTATACGAGAGAGGCTGTGAGAAGTATATAGGTATCTTAAACCGAACCGCCGAAATCGCCTTTCAAGAAATCTATATGCAATAGGTTTCACATACATATATTTAATGCGGCACATGAGACAATGCATCGCATTCCGTGGACTATTGCCTTCCAATTTTTCGTTCGCCGACGGAAAGGTGATGGCGCGATGTGCGGAATTCAATATTGAACTCTGCCGCACGAATCTGCATTGTTCGACGAAAATATTGTATAATACACCTGCTTCTTATATTTTTATGTTCCATATATTCTATCTCGATGAAATTCCACACTTCAATACATATCCGACTGTATTGATTCGTTCGACCAATTGATCGACACTGGAACTATCGAACAGGTCATAAAGATTTATTTTAGATTTTTAATTTCACTGGTACTGGAAATTGCGAAAGCACTGTTGCAGAAAATTATCAATTGCGCTTGCACTCGACGGCTGTCGCCTCTGAGGCACCAGTAAAAATTACTATACAATTATTTATAATATGTATCCAATACAGTAATGGCTGACTGTGCAAGTGTGGTATAGTAAAGTCTTGGAACTAAGCCCAATCCTTTGTACTGTGACATAGATCGTGTAGGACTATTATTATCTTGTGACCGCGTCGACAATTAAACCACTAAATACAGTTGAAATGATATCGTGTTTAAAAGGAAAAAGGGTTAAAGAACGGAATTCTTGGTCGTGTTCTAGCGTTAATAATAGTCATTTATGTCTTGCCAATTCATGAATATTAACAACGGATGAGATAATAATTTATTGGGAGATATAAGAAAGAACAGAAAGCTGAACAGTAAATGTACGTAAATGTATGTAAAATAATAAGCGTAAATATCGCAGATTGCAAAATCGTAACATTATTTTTAATTTTGCTACAATTGCGTTATTTAAATATGGATGAAATGTTTGTTTAAATTATGTTATCTAATGTTTTTTTTTTTACGTTTACGTCCATACATCAACAAGAAGCGATAAAGAGTACCTCGTCGTTTTTGAGCAAAGCTTTAAAGACAATTCTTTGCGTGGAAAAGCGTGTTTTCTTCAGAGAACTTCAGGTCATTATGGAAAATACAACAGTCTTTTATGCTCTCTGGAATATATTGATCTCCTGAGGGTGATCCACCCCATCTGTAGTAAACTGAAACCGAAGTATCATTGAGGTTCACGGCATTTTAAGACCGCAGATAAAGCATTCTATTTCGTCCCGCATTGATTTCGAAGGCTCTGTCTGGCTCGCCGCGAATAGGCTCAATTTTTACAGGTTTCTTTCATCTTGCACGAGGATCCGTCAGAGCTTCGCCGAATATATACAAAAAGAATGTAAACCTCTCGCGATTGAATCTTTCTCCTTTGCCACTGAATTCCGCCTGGAACCCCATTAAAATTAACGAAATCTCTCTGTGAAAAAATTTCGTCGAAGTACGCGAGGAAATTTCACGCTATGGAAATTGATTTGGTTTGTCATAAATGTCGTGAAATGTACAGTCCAATTAGAACGAATGAAAATTCACCGTTGAACGACTCGAGCTTGAATTGAAGCTAGTAATAAGTTATGACATATATGTATACCTTATCTTTGCGGGACATTACTTGTTTTGATAGCAAAACGGACGAAGCTTATGCGGTATTAAAACAGATTCCGGAGCGAGATAGGAATTAATTTGCCCGCGTGCAGCCGAGGTTGAACATTGATACTAAACTGGAGATTATAAAGTTTCTTTAAGCCACTGATAATTAACAAATAATTCATCATTATCTACAGCTGAAACTACTTTCGAACTGTTATCTACAGTAATAATAATACAGACATAATTTCTTGGCGTAATACAATAATCACACTTTCTTGTTTCTAGTATTTTCTCCGTGAAACTTTTATCCACGCATAAACTCTAACATATAACTGTAGCTCTTTTATTCCAGAAAGTAATATTATTAAACATCATCGAGCTAAACAATTGGCGCCGACGAAGCTGGTCTTTAAACTCTCCAAAAACATACTTCACCCAAAATTGTCATGTTTGGTATCATTTTAATCAGAAAAACGCCACAAAGATGTTGGCAAAAGTTACATAAAAAACTACTTAACAACAGAAAAGTTATATTCTTAGATTAGTAAGTGTGGCTAAAATCGTTCTTCAATTCGTCGGAGATTAGAGTGGGAGATTCGCAGCTAAAAGAACCAGCAGACACAATTCCCTTTTAACGAAGGAGTTGAATCGAATTTAATTCTCCCCGGGCCGAGTAGAACAACGCGTTTACGTTACGCTCGTAAAAGCGTCCCGTTTTTCCTACGTTACATTTTTTTTTTCCTCCGCAGTCTGTAAGCAGTTAAATTCCGGGTTACACGAGAGTTTCCTTTCTTTTTTTATGGAGCCATTACAACCATCAGAGACGTGTCAAACACAGTCGCAGTTTTACGCGCCATTAGTAAAATAATTTGCAATGAGTTACGATTGAACGCGCGCGCGCGCCCTTGCCTTCGAATCGGCCTTTAATGGGCCATTCGTTCGCAGGAGGAGAATGTTCGATTTAATCCTTCCCCGAGAGCGTTCGCTCGTTCGTTCGCTGTTTGCTCCGGCATTTTCTCTCAAGCCGCTTTTTCATTTCTTTTTTTTTTTTTTTTGGTTTAATCTCCGGTTGCACTGCATTAGCTAATTTGTACGAGAGGCCCCGCGTGGTGGCGCTCGCCGCGAAAACTGACGGCGCTCAACGAAATTTTCATCGACACCGGGAGAAAGGACGCATAATTCAAGACGATGATGTCCGGATACTCCTATTGGAATGTCCATTCTACTTTTTATTGATCCGACGGGGCGTCGATGAAGAAAAACAACGACCATGACCAGAAAGGTTAAACGGTTATGGAAATCGCCGTGGCGTAGGCCCGACAAGAATCTTCTAATGTTCGTACCCATTAGCACGATCGGAAATAGGCGAACCAGCAGCCTATTAGCAGCCGTAAAATTGAATCGGTGATGAACTCCTCGATTTTTCACTCTCCACGAACGTTTCACTCTCTCGGATCCCGGGAAGGAAACAATTACCGAAGACGCAGAAACGGCGAGCACTCCTTACAGATTGGATTCCGTCGGGCAATCGTTACAGTGTAAATAATGAAAGCGTTATTTATTCATGCAATTTGCTTTCGACAATTCTTTCGTCAAGTTGAGAAGCCGGGTTCGAAAGAGTCGCGGAACAGTTCGTTCTATCTTAAACACGAGCATGGAACATTTTTACGAGACGTTCTCGTGTCGTTCTGATGAGAGTAGATCAAACAAGTTCCGGAAAGTAGAAGTTTCGGTTTGCATAGAATTTATGAAATATGAAAATGTCAACTTTTCATAACCACCCTAGGAAATGTGGAATAGTTAACCAAGACAGCCAAGGTCAAACTTCTCTAATTAAATAATACAATGATTTCGATAAAATTGTTGTTTTTATATAGTGAATAATAGAAGTTATTGAATAATAGAATGAAGATATTATTGGGATTATAATGTCTAGTGTAAAAAAAAAAGTTGACACCTGCGTCTTTTTTACAAAATACAGTGATTCCTCTATATATGTCGCCAAGGCCAGGATGATAAACGTCGCGGAATTATCCTCACTACCGCGGGGTATACCCCGGAAGGGACCGCGAAGCACGAGAGAACTCGGACCCCGCGGAGTGCAAACATAACACAGCTCAGGCATGTCTACTCGACGATACACGACGCTGGCAAGACCAGTTGAGATATACCGAGAATTCACTATACTCCATTCTTCAATTCGTTTAATTTTTGTGCATGTGCTTCAAAAGATTCCATGTTACTTAGGCTGAGCAAATATTCGAAAATGTCGACAGAATCGCAGGACGAATATTATTATACTACCGTTCTTTCAAAACCATTTCAATGTTTCCTGAAGTAATTTAATATTCATTACTAACAGTCGTTGGAAGTTGATAATAAATGTGGAATTTTAACGTTCAATATAAATACTTTTACACATCCTTAAAGTCACCTAGGTATTGATTTTCGTTGGCTACAGCGTCATATTAGAAGATAAAAGATCGTAATAAAAAAATGTGTATAATCTACTTCCACCGAATGCTTATCTCTAAACCATATACACATTTCGTACAAATAAAATTATCATTCATTGTTTCTAATACCAGCAAAAACTATTTATAAATTCTTTATATTATACTATACGAAACACCTTTTTAGAGTGATTTACTTCATATTTTTCTAAGGTGAAACACAAAGAAAAAACAACCACAATCATTAATCTTCTGTATGCAATTCTATAAATTGTAGTAGACGAAGAAAAAAAATACGTGGAATGCAGTTGTGATTAAGTTTTAGCACTGTGCCTTTCAAAAACATGAAAAAAGTCGTACTATTTATGGAACCACAATTAATTTTCCAAAAGACAACGTTCGCGTTAACATCTATTTCTTGTCCGCTCTCTCGCGGGATATTTGCCTCCGAGACGCGTTGCGTTCCGAATTTCCAAGCGCATTCAAATTCCGTTCGCCGGAAAAAGACAATGTTCGAAACTTCTATCATTCCGCTAAAGAAGTATCTACACAGAGATATCTGCCGGTGGGAAAGTATGCCAGCGTTCTTCCCGGCGGCGGGTCCTGGCAAACTGAAAACTCTGAAAGTTCTCTAACTCTAGTGTAAAACAACGTATCAGCACAGTGAATCGGAATGCAAACTGAAATCATGCTCGCCCGCGAAACAAGCTACCGAGAACACAGAGAGGAAAGGGGAACCGGAAATGGATCCGTCGGATACGGTAACAAAAGAAATTCTATATTCGATAACAAATCTCCCCCTAATCACCCGCACACACACATACGCACACACATACACAGCACAATCGACAACACCTCTACTGATCTGTGCTCGAAACAAAACTCTGTGACCGTGTTGAATCTGTTCTTGTTGTGTTCACTATGTTTACACGGATCTATAACAACGCAATAACTTCTGCGAAAAGCACGGAACGAAATAATTCAATTAGGCAGTCTAGAACTATCTCTCTCTCTTCTCTCCCTCTCTCTCTCTCTCTTTCTCTCTCTCTCTCTCTCTCTCTCTCTCTCTCTCTCTCTCTCTCTCT
>CM052130.1:20388901-20480255 GCA_028454255.1 Halictus ligatus
AAAAAAATGTCCTTCTATTGTAGCGATCAATAAATCAAGGATTCGACGAAACTAGATTCAACATTACGAATCGTGTAGTTCACAATTCCTTCAAATTTTGACAAATGATAAAACTTCTACAATTCAGTTTCTAATCAATCTTTGTATTTTTGTAATAATTAGAGACAATAGGGCCACCTCAAAGAAGCCAGAACAGAAGTTAAAATTACTTGCAAGTGTAACATAACGGACTACATATTCGCTGAAGACTAAAAAGTTCAGGTTTTAAAAAATCCAAGAAGAAAAATCTAATGTCCAAACGTCAATGCTGCATTGTATAAACCGAAGCGTGCGTGATTTTGAGAGAAAATACGAAATATTTGGGGACAATTTGACACCTCGAAGCCACATTTATCGGTCTCAGTTTCCCATTTATAGCCGAGGACAGACACTGCGGAAGTCTGAGGCCATAGTCAGCGATCGTAACATGCCAGTAATGGATCAGTGTGGGGTTAGGTCGAAGATCGAGGTTAATTGAAGTGTTCAAGTGCGCCACTCGAGGAATTCTCAGTAGATATTGCTGGTTTACGAGCGTGTCGCCGTCATGGCTGTCGTCATCGCTTGGACTTTTCTACAGAGGCTTCTTTTTTTTTGTTGAAACATTTCGCTCTGGGCTCGAGACGTCTATTAATTACACAGCAAACAATAATAGTGAAACACGAACGTTCATTAGGAACCTCCTAATTTAATCGTATGCTCAGGACGCACGTTAAATACAAATTAAACAAACGGTAATGAAATAAGTCATTGGAGTCCTCCTAATTTAACACTAAACCTACTAAGGTCAAAATGACCGGTTTTATTCTAATTATTGAAACTATAAAAATTCATTTATGGAAAATAGTGGAATAGATTTCTTTGACCATGTATATATAATATTATATTGAAAATTACGGACCATCTCAATAAATGCAGGGTTGCCATTTTTATATAGCAATATTTATCAGATACTGTTAATGCTTAGTAGGTTTAGTGTTAATTGTAGGAATGTAGAGGGGGTATTCCGAAAATGTTCCATTTCCTTGAAAGGGATGGGGTCATTCGAAGTAACTTTTTTCTTTGCGAAAATATCCTCCGCGACTTCGTTATTATCGAAAAACACGGACCAATCAGGGCGCGACGAAAGCAGATAGACTCCGGCACGGCGGCAGGCCCCACAGAACGTGACGTTGTCATTGGCCGAGGCGGAGTCCGTCCGTCTGCCGTAGCCGCATTCTGATTGGTCCCTGTTTTTCGTTAATAACTCCTTGACAAAGCCGCGGAGAAAATTTCCTCAAAGGAAAAAGTTTCTTCAAATGACCTCAGGAATCACCCTTTTCAAGGAAATACGTTTTTCCTCATTTTGTGCTCAAGTCGTGCATCACATATGAGTTAAAGAAATAATAATAAAACGCGGAAACCGATTAGTGTCCTCTTAATTGAATTTAGAAATTGTACGTGTGCATCTTTTGGTGAATATATTCGCTCTAGAAAAATTGTAGCAATCTTCTAAAAGGTTCCCTCCATTTCTACACTCGAGTATTTTTGGCAGGAATTTTTGTGGCACGTAACCGAGACAAAGGCTCTTTAAAATTGATAACGGGTAAAACCGAGCTGGAAATATACTAATTCTAGAACGGTGGGAAACGAGACGCGAACATAGTAACACGTGACTCGAACGTTTTATAACTACTTAGAATGTGCATTCGTTATTCAGTTTTGCGGAAATATTCAAACAGCGTCTCTCGCAGAGCTATCGAAAATATTTCATGTCTACGTAATCTCGAAATACCGAAAACGTTTCGAATGCACATCGATTAAACTACAGTCTATTTCGGTGGTTTCTAGACTACCTTCGGGAAAGTATCCTTCCGAAAATAGAACATTATTTGACATTTCGACGAATATTTTCCGTCACATTACCGGATACGTACTTTGCAATTCCGTGCATTTCTAAGCTGGAAATGAGCGTAGATAAAAATAAAAGTATTATAGTGGTACCACGTGTTTGCTTTTTCCTCGAGACATAAATAGAATAAGATTATAGCTTCCCGAACGATGATACACTATCGTTTTATGGGTTTAATGGCTCGTATAAATTTTATAAGTGGAAATCTATGTCAATGCCATGACAGCTCGTTTAGCGCCTAATTTGCACTTACGGGTGACAGCGGTTGATGGATAGGCCACAGTCATTAATCTTAACACATCGATGATATCAGGCCGTGAGATCGAACGTAGGACCGAGTATTAATTAAAGTGTTTGAGGAAACTGACTGTGTTTGCTTAAATTAGCGGTAATCATGTTTAACAAGATATATCAACTGATATTAATTACCGGTCTTGAAACCTTTTTGTAAATTTATAGATTTCATTAAGATTTTTTTTTTATAGTGATTCGGATAATCGAGGTTTTCGCATACCGTGAATTGAACATGTACATGTGCTCCAAATGGTATCGTGTTTCGTGTCGTTTCAATCAGGAAAATGTCACAAATACGTTGGTAAAAGGCAGAAAAGTTTGGGCACTGGATTAGTATTGTATCTGTAGTATAGAGTTTCTTGTCCCCCTCAATTTCTACATATCAGATAGTAGGATTAAACTTTTCTCAGATATCGTGCGCATCTTTTTCACACATATCGAGGCATTACTGTAATTCAGTCGTGAAGGCATTTGAAACCAAAGTCACGAAAATTTTGTTTCACTGTAAGCTCTTTGTTCAATCTCCCCCAGTACGGTTCACGGAACCTGGCTCGTGTAATACTGTTTTAATGATACACACGTCGAGACATTACCGTAATTCATTGAGAAACGACTGCGATTCGAAAACCGTCTGGAGAATGTTGCACTTCGAGCAGCTTTCCTAGCCGTTCCGCGGTGCTTCGAACGGAGAGTCCAAGCCATGCAATACCGCCTTAACCATTGAAATTATTTAATTCCATAGCGTGGACGGTTTAATACACCGTGGTAAATCATTAAGCCTGGCAACGACGATGTACTGATCGATCAACGTCAGCGGCGCGAAACAACGGGTACATTGAACGCGTGAGGTCGAAGAAACCGGGCTGCAAACGGAACGATAGCGGTCTACCAACAAATCGACCGGCCGATGGTCAATAAAACATTGACCGCAACCCGGCCACTCTAAAACCGTGGTGCAAGGGAAAAGTCTGCGCGAAAGGTGTAGGTCGAAGGTCTCTGTCAGGGAGAGCAAAGGACGGGAAAGGGGGAAAGGAAAAAGTAAAAAGAAGAGAGCCGCGGAAGAAGGAGGAAGCTAGGGCAGCCAGATGGGGCTCTAACAAGTGGCTGCAGTTCGTAACGATCGTCTTCTCTGCCATGCACCAGACACTCGTGCGCTTTCTCTATCTAAGAGGTTTAACCAATACATAACAATTTCGCGTTCTTTTGCAAGCACGTACGTGTGCGCCAACATCGTCCTGCCGACGCTTGACACGGCACAAACGTTCCGTTGCCTTGCCACGGGCCTTTTTCGACTTTCGAAATCATTTCCGCCGCGACACATTCGCGCTGATCGTTCCATCGGGTTCTACTATGCTTGACCCACTGCCACGGCCCAGTAATTACTTCTATCTCTTTCGCGGGCACGTCCGCCATTTTTAACGATCTTGAAATAGTGCGCAGTAAATTGTGAGCGTTATGCTCTTTACGGAACTGCGGAATTTTCAGCGTAAATATATATTCTCTGGATTCATTTCACGATAAAAGAGCCGCACAGAATACAGTGTTTACTCTATATATGTCCGAAATGCCTAGCCGATAAGAGCCCCAGAACTATCCCCACTGCCACGGGGTACACCCCGTGAGAACCCAAGAAGATCGAGAGGCCTCGGTCGCGTGGATCAAAGAGTAGTATCTTCTGGCCGATATATGTCCCTGGATAGACCCGTGTTTTCGACATACATCGAGTAAACACTGTGTACCTATATTTCCTTCCTTGACCCTCGGACTCCTGCGAGTTCTAGGCCTGTGACGGAGTCATTTCTGACCCGCACCGATATTTCACTTCCCTTTCGATATAAGGCGATTGCTCAGGACCGGCTTTCGTCGTATTTCGGATGAAGAAGAAGAGGGAATAGCGATTTTTATATTTCGAAAGAAAAAGAGTTTAACGATAGTTTTTCACTTTTGATCTACTCAATAAATCTGCAGTTTACTTATAATAAATATAGAAGTCTTAATATTAATCACGTTAGAAGTGTTAAAATTTGTAGAGGCCTAAAAAAATTACTGCACGACTTCTAAACACGACGTGTTACAAAAATAATGTTATTAAACACAAATTTAAAAACGTCATTGCGCAGGAAATCGACGAATTCAAACTTGCAAGAGAGTTTCACTCAGACTATAATTTACTTTAATTCGGGATGACGGGTGTTTGACGTCTCGAGTTTCTTGTTTTGATACTCCAAGGTCAATCTAATAAAGTTACAGAAGACTTCATCGTACAAGATTATCGAGTATATAAACGTTTGTCAAGGTTATATTGCATTATCACGTAACATATTTTAGATAATTACTGAGGATGTAAAATCTATAGTACTGATAGAGAATTTCAAGGGAAAAAGTTGATTAGGCTTAAGATTGTTACTGTGATCAATGAAAATAGATTACTTCGTGAAGGGAATCGATATTGAAGGTGAATTGATGTTACGTTGCATCCGCGAATGCATTTTCGAATTTAAGGCTGTTTACGACATTCCGCGCAGAATGAATAGATTTGACATCGGACGAATAGGAGGAATACATGAATATAAAATGCGCTGTGCATTTATGTGTGTCTACGTCGCGAGCATGTACAGAATTTTCAATAAGTGGAAACGATTCCATTGTTACGTTTCGAAGCTGTTTACGTTTCCTTTGTTCCTGCGTTTTTTCCTACGTGAAGGACACTACGCACGCTTCGGAAATGTCAATACTTTATGCTTCCAGATCCTATAATTACAGCATTTACAACCTTCAGAAATATCAATGTACGTAGAATGCGTAGATAATCAAAATATACCCAATAATCCCTCACGTCAAATAACTGAGTACCTACTCTCAATTTGTTTTCAAAACATTCTTAATATATTTTTTTTTATTTGTTGACATTTAGCAAGATTATGTTACTTTGCACGAAGATCCGCGGTCTATTCACTTGATAAAATGGAGCGAGCGCATAGAGAGTGACGGAGGTTATTTTCTACAGTAATATACATTTTTGTTGTTTGTAATTAATAAGTAAATTCGCGACGAAAGAGCTACGAATTAACTTGCATACCTGATGTAAAATGCAACATTATTAAATATCGAAGAAACCTTTGACATAAGAGTTCAAAAGGTAAACGGTAAGGCACCTAATTACTGTGGGGATACCAATCACTGTGCTTAATTATACGTATTTTTAAAGCGTAATGAATATTTAAAAAAAGATATATCCCTACAGTTATATATCTCTTTTTTATTTATGTTTTAAAAATAAGTATAATTAATGTAGGCACAGTAATTGGTACCCCCACGGTAATTGGGACCCTCAGCCTATATTTAGAATGTCCGATGATTGACCAATCCGTCGCATCGCTAACGAAACGTGTAAATATTCGGATCGAAAGTACTTGTGAACCGGGGCCATTGATTACTAAATTAAGTGAGTCCTGATATACAGAGAATCCACTCGAGCCTGTTCGTTTGCACTTCTGCCATCGCTAACGATGTCTTTTGTGAAAGCCGAGCCCCGTATTTGAAGACTATTTCGTACACAAAGTAGTCGAGTCTTAGGATGACAAAGATAAAAAGCGATCGTCAACTCGGGTTTCCTTTAAAGACACGTCTGCTTGGAAACGAGCTTCAAGGAGGAAGCGGGTTACCTCTAATTCGATCAAAGGGGCAGTAACCCTTCGATGTTTTACTCGCGCTTCGATACTTGTTCTAAGAACTTCTTAGGTAAAATATTACTTCCCGCGTTGTTCCATATTTTCTAAGAATTCAATAGCCAACTACACCCTCCCACCGCTATCTATTAATTTTCAAGAGCGTGTTTTATGATTACCCTACATTGTTTTCTAGCAATCTAATCTATTAACAAATTCAAGTAATAATGACAAAAATACGCGGATTTGTTTAAATATGTCGGCACAGTGTAAAAGATAATCTTATATCGTTTTTGGTAAATTTTGTTTTGATCATTCGTCGTTATATCTAGTTAGCGATCCTATTCAGAGAACACCGATATTATCATGTTTCAGTATGATCGCCCAAAATAGACTGTACAACCTACTTTAAAGTACCCAATACTGAAATAAAAATAGATGCAACACGTGTTCAATAATACAAATGATTTCTTTATCAACTGAACACTGTCCAAACTCGATGCTCGATATTAAACATTACCTAGAAACATTATTCAAATTTATAATACTATAAATTGGTATAAATAGTTAAACTAATATTTATTAGAATCATACACTGTCCTACTCCAGCAAATATAAATTTAATTATCTTGTTAACGATATTCTTACAATCTGTTCCTACAAATTCAAATAAATGAGAAACAATCGCGATAAAAAGTCAATTCATAGAAAAATTCTGCTCATTAGAACAAAAAAGAATATTAATTAAAGGCTGCTGAAATTACTTCCGATTTCCTATTTAACAAATTGTGCTCGAATCTAGCATCTCTGCTTAAATTGATTTTCTTAATGTTCTTTTAGATTGTAGAAAAGCATAACGTAAAATAATTTCGGCTTTCGAAATTGCTCGTGTTACCTATCCAAAACAACTGATTATATCTCCTGTATAATAATTGTCACGGACTGAGATTAAGAGATTCCTAAAATAAAATGGAACCGAAAATAAAACATTAATTTATTCGGAAAATATCGCCGACTCTCATAACTCCAGGGGACTTCAAAAGAACCGAAATCGCTTGTGACAGTGATTCTACTCTGAAATTAGTATTCTGGTTTAAGAAAAAAGAAACAAAGCGCACCGTCACGTGCGCGCCGTTTTATTAATCACACGAGCGAAGTTTCTCACAAAACAATGTCCGCCGCTAAACATAACAGGCACTATTTATAGTGTAAATATATTTACATCATTCGAATTTTCTGCTCAGATAGCTTTGTAAACAAAGCGAACGGCACCGTACAACGTCTTGGAAATTCGTGTAATATAATGTTCTGATGAACATAATTTTTCAGGCCGCCATTGTAACCATGTTAGACGTTATAAAAAAAAAATATACCCCAGAGACTGATCCGAGTATTCCTTAGTCAGAAATCAATTTTCATTTGCAAATTAAAGAATGCAACAATTTGCAACGATTTTGTATCGTGGCCAGTTGCAATAGTGAGGCGAATTCGCACACGCTTCACAGAAATATTTGTCACGTTTGTACATATCCCTGGAAAATGATGAACAATATAAAGAAACACCCCGGAAGAGTAACTCGATTATAATTTCGTCGAAAATAAGTTTTTGCTAGCAAGCTAAAACACGCTACGTAATTGCACCGCCGCGAATTACGTTTGTTGTCGAGTGTGGCGGGGTCGCGATAATGGGGCGAATTCGCACGCGTTCCACTAAAACATTTTTGACGTTTGTTACGTTCGTCGCCCCTTGACATTCGCCCGCGTGCTTTCGCGAGTGCTTCTGTACACACGCAATTTGGTTGCGCACGTGTTCCGCGACGGTTGCACAACAGCCAATAATCGTGGTAACTTTCTAAAAGCACGAAAATCGACGCCGCAGCACGAAACAGGCTGGTCACGTGACTTCCGCGGAAAATATACAAGTGTGCACACGTACACACACACACACACACACACACACACACACACACACACACACACACACACACACACACACACACACGCACGCATGCTTATACATCGGACAGATTGCAACATATACATGTACACACATATACGTACCGATAGCAGAGATAAAGTATGAGAAAAAAAGAGAAAGAGGGAGGATAGAGAGATAGAGATAAAGCAGAGAAATACGAAAATATCCGTCTGGGCGCGTGGCAGCTACGGCCGCTCGATGAAACAAAGCACATGCCCGGCGTGGGAACTGTCAAATAACACGGCGGTTTCTCTCTAAACTACTGAAAACCACGGAGGCTTGATGAAAACGTTTCTCGTTACAATGCCAATCGATATCGATGTAATAGTTGATCCTACATGCTTCTCCTCTGTAAAGTAACCCTTAATCCCTCGCGTACACGCTCCTTTCGCATGTACCCATCCCGCTCTTAAAAGCGACCGGTCCGGATAGTCTATCCTCGTCGTACACGTTTCTCCCTCTCTTTTTCTCTTTCCTCGCCGTAGCTCCTCTTCTTCTCTCCCCCTCCCGCCCTTTCTCTCACTCCCTCTCTCTCTCTTTCTCTCTCTCTCTCTCGTTGACAAATATATACATGCACCCGGTTCACGGTACGTACAGAGACACATGTGCAAACACCACACGCACACCGAGGATCGTGAACACGAATACAGAAGCACGTTTGTAGTATAGGCGATGCCGAGTGTCGTGCAACAGAACGTAACGGGGTATCGAGGAAAGCCGGGGTCGTAGGAAAACCTTAACCTATCGGCGGGTTGAAAGGTTAGGAGGGCTGTAAGCGGCTTAAATAAAACAGACGACCAATTGATTAGAGCACAAGAACGGTCTTTTTGTCCGGTTTCCGATTAATTGTCTTACCTGCTTGACTAGTGGGAGTAGTGTCTGTTCTATGCTACGGGTCTTAATCTCTAGGGTGGTTGGGTCTACGGGCTCGGGTGTCGCCATGATTCGAACACAACTCCGCGCTCCGTAGACTCGAACCGAGCCTAGAGAGTTCGTTGCACCCCTCTCGCTTCTCGTGCCTTACCACTACTCCCTCGTAGCCGTCGAGCTTTTCCACTTATTTCCCTAGAACACCCCTCTGCCCAGGTTTTCACCAATCGCGGGGTTCGTAGCCGACGACGATAGCGACACCCCGCAACGACGACAAGATAGCAGAAACTTACCGTGCAGTAGCTAACAGCAGAGAGGAACAGAGAGTATTCACGCCCAGGATTTCGGCATTCGCGGTACAGTGCTGCCCTCTAGCCTCATTTTAGCCTGGATCAGACCCTACGTCATCTTTAGCCTGGATCAGAACCTACATCATCTTTGAAGCGTGTTCTGTTTCCTGCTGAAGATGATGTAGGTTCTGTTCCATGCTAAAGATAATGTAACTGAAAAAGTGGCAACACTGAAACACCAGGCCCCCGACAAGATACTGTCAGAGAGGAAATGAGAGTGCTCACGCCCGGGATTTTAGTGTCCCCGGTATAGCGCTATCTTTTTCACCTGGACCAAAACCTGTATCATTAGCAGCGGATTCCAAATAATGTCAGAGTGCATGCTACTTCTATGTTAAAAGAAGCTCTTCTATATAGGCTCTTATCAAGCCTAAAAGATGATGCGGCTTCTAATACAGACTAAAAAGATTATGCAGGTCCTGGTCCAAGCTAAAAAGATGATGCAAGTTCCGTTCCAGGCTAAAAAGATGATGCAGAAAAGTGGGAACACTAAAACCCGGAGCGTGAGCACTCTCATTTCCTCTCTGCTCTTGTATCCTATCTGTTTAGGTCCTTGTCCGCTTAGTGCAGCACTATCGCTTGAGCAAAAATATAATAATATAAGTCTCGTTTCACCTTCGATGTCAGCTTTTGCACACATGTGAACTGGAGTGAATCTGATATATTATTACTGTATTCTATACACAAATTAATTTTATATAGAATAACAATGGGTAACACTAGTCAAAAGCCGGCTGAAATAAATGCATTAGCCAAAAATGCAGAAAAATCCGATAAACCACTGAAACCTTGTTGTGCTTGTCCTGAAACGAAGAAAATCAGAGACGAATGGTACGCACATGACTGATTTCAATCTTTACATTTTTGAATATTACATCATGACATGTTATCATAATAACAAGAAAATCTTTTACGATAATCCTATATAAATATTCAATACTAAAAGTTTCGAAATAATTAATTTTTTATGTATTTTATCATTTAACCTTCTTGTCTTTTATTCTAGTTTATTATATGTTTTATAACATTAAATATTTTACTTTTTCAGCATTATCACTAAAGGCGAGGAGAATTGTATGCATTTGATAGAAGCACATAAAGCCTGTATGCGAGCCTTGGGATTTAATATATAAGTTTATTGTAAATAGTCATACTTTAGAAAATTATAATAAATGCTAAAGATTACTCTCTATGATTAATTTAGTATTTATGAAAATGAAAATATCACTCAATATTTTCTTATGTTATAAATGCCGTATTTAATTTCTACCAAATCTGTGGCTTATTTTTTTATTTTTTGTAGAATAATGCAACCAAGGAAGTTTAATGCGGAAAGCTACTCTGATGGTAAAAAAATGAGGTATAAAGCAGTCAGTCATACTTTGGGAATTCTAACAAAGCATATATTTTAATTTGACATGTGATTAATACGAAGTTGTTTTTTTACACTTGCGCAACAATTCCGCAGCTTGATTTGCCTGAACACTCCAAAACCATAAACATATTCTTAATCTGCATACATCAAAATCGAATACAGACATTAATAATCTTATATCTTTGCTGTCAGTCGTAATTATTGCATCTGGTCCTACTGAGCAGAAAGATAAATTTTTCTTCACATTAACGCATAAGTTATTAAAACTATGAAATCATAATATAAAGTTTTTACAATGAAAAACATCAAACTTCTCAATGGTCTCAAATATATCTTTAACTATAATAAATAGATCTTAGATATATATAACATATTAGTACAATTTATCAGATATAATAAATATAATAGTGATTGTAATCATAATAATAATTTAATCAATTACAACTCTTTCAAACGGATAAGTAACAAGTAAATGGACTGTAGTTACTTCTTTTCTTCTGTCACAGCATTGCATTAAACTTACAAGCTAACGTACAGGTAGCCTTAAATTAATTGAATAATTAAATAGAATATGTATAATTGGTATGAAAGTAGTTGTACTTTATGTATGAGTGAGTGAAATGTAATAGTAACGAAGACTGTGCAAGTATGTGTTTATGTATATATAGATAAACATATATTTAATATGTATATATATATAGAAATACATTGTCCATTCTTGTAGACACCCCAGAAATATGAAAAAGCAACACATAACGAAAATATATCTCAAGGAATGGCATTTACTCGTAATGATATATATAAAAGTTTTTCATCGTAGTGCGCGTCATTATTTACTATTGGTATTTCCTTTGTTTTCATTGACTAAAAATTGACAACATTTTGACAACAGAGTTTATTAAAAATGTAGAGTACAGGTGAAAGAAGGTAAGCGCGGAAAATGTTGCTTTCTGCAATGTATCGACCTTATGGAGTGCCTTCAAAAATATTTATAGTCGGTGATTGATTAGCGTAAAATCGATAACAGCATCACAGCTACGAAAGAGTCTCGTTTCCCAAGCTCTGCCATGGCTTTTTTCGCTGATGCAACCGACTGGCATAGGACGATTGGTCGACTAAAACTTAGCACAGCCCGTTCGGTGCGACGAAAATTGAGCAGAACATTGTGGACAAGAAATGGCGATCGAATTAACTTTATCCGTTAGATACTCCGTCACTGAAACTTTCTTTTCTTTTTCCCAAGCACACATCGTAATATAGTATTTCCAGAGCTGAGCGTGGACTTAAAAAGAAAAAGAAGAAGATCAATACGCGCGACATTTAGACACACATGTTTCCTTAGAAATTACACCTTTTGCGACTTCTCTCTCTCTCTCTCTCTCTCTCTCTCTCTCTCTTTCTCTCTGGTTCACAATTTCGTAATTCAGCTCCAAAACTCTGAACCGCGACGCAGGCTTAGATTATACATACACAATTCGTGGAGCCAGTCGATTTCTGACGGCTAAGAGATGCAAGAATATATCATTTAAATAATATTTTTGCAACTACTACAGTGGAGCAAATTCTCTTAATGATAAAACCTAGAACATTGCGGTCACGTAACTTTAAGGATGCTGGATAAAATTGGTTTGAGGCAGTCTATCATCTTTTCACAAAATTTAACTCCTTTTCGGGTCAGCAAATCTCACCTATCTTGGGGCACGCGGATCAAACGTAATACTTTGCTTTGCTGAAAAACGTCCAAACATTGTTCTTTTATTTATACGATCGGCTGCACGTGCGGTTAATTAAATGTATAAGGAACGTGGTAAATATTTTCTCACTTGGTACTCTAATTCGGTTTCCATGATACCGGTCACTGCGACGACCTGATACTGCCTCGCTTTCATCGCGGCGATCGATTTTCGGACCAAACGCATTGCACCTAGTGCGCTACTTGTACTATTAAACTGTGCCATTTGTGCTGGACTATGGCTTGGATCGAGTACTAACATTGTTATTGAACCATCTCTCAATTGTTCTACTCCTATTATTGTTCTGCTATGTCCTGCGAACAGAAATAAAAATTTTAGAATTGAGACAAAAAAATTCTCCTGCTATTTCTAATGCATGAACGTTTACCTTGATGTTGTAGATAAAGAGGTGGTTTGAAATCATCACACCGCTGGAAATATTGTAAAACCCAATGAAACATTTCTGGATGTCCACCGTCAGCATTGGTTGGTCTATAAAAATCTACCAGCTGACATCTGTACGTTGAAGCACATTATTATATAATAAATATACCCTGAGAACGAATCATAGAAATTCAAATACATACTTTATTCTCAAGCTAGATAACAATATAACTACTTCAGTGGGACCAATCCATTTCCTAGTGTTCACCAGTTTACCGCCTAGTTGTTCCGCTCCTTGAGTATCAAAACCCTGAGCCCAAGCGAATTCGATCATCTTTTGAAGTCTGGAGATAGACGGTATAGAACTTCGGAGCGGGTTTTTAGTGGAACTACCGCTACCCAGACCAGAGCTCCACGCTTTATAAACTAACTCATTATACCCTGTATGTTGTAAAAGCGATGAAATTAACATTTGTAGATTTCTATATCCGCATCCCCAGCCCTTGTCTCCATAAGTAGTAGCATAATGATCTACAGTGGAACACATCCAGGTGCTCAACACATTGCTACATGCTTGACTAACGGCTCGTATCTTTGAAACGAGTCCTATAGAATATTGGAACAGGAATATATAAGATATTATGGTATTAAGACACGATAATGTTTATAGAAAATATTATTACCACGTGTGCAAGAGCTGCCGTCGTCGATACCACTACTTTCGGCTACTCTAAGTTCACTCTGCCTCTCATAATAATCAGCGATCGTCATTTCACCGGAATACACAGCCCGCTGCATATTAGTGACACTTTGTTCTCTAAAATTTCCCTGATTGTCCATGCCATACTGCGCTCTCAACAGTTCAAATTCACGTTGTTCTCGCAACTTTCTAACTTCCTTCTCACGCCTTTCCATGTCCTTTGCCAACAGCCTGTCCGTGGACAAGTCTGGAGTTATAGGAGACGGAGTACCTTTTTTGCTAAAGTGTTCTTCGATGTGCACAGTCAGCTCATCGTTGGTTTTAAACGAAGTACTAAAACAAACTGGACACGCTGGAGTGTCACTGCCAACAGTTGCCAAGTCAGATTGTGAAGCTGCACCATTTGCAGGACTGTGTAACGAAAATATACTTTAAAGTACGGTTCATTGCTGATGGTGGTATAAACGTTTAGATTTTTGCATACCTCAGAATATCTTTGTGCTCTATATTAACGTGTAGCTCAAGATCAGAAGAGTTTGGGAACGAAGTGATGCACAGAGGGCAGTTGAATACACCATCTCGAGACGGTGGAGATTCAGGTGGAAAGGATGGCGAAGTGAGATCAAAATGTTGCCGATTGATATGCTCTTCTAGTCTTAATGGACTGTCAGAACTGTAGGGGCACATAGGGCACTCTTGAACTGGAAGTTTTGGTGTAGCGTGAGAACGCAATTGCAGATTTAGGCCTGAACGCAGGGGAGAACCATGACCAGCTGCACCTTCTACCACTAGAACAAAATCTTTCATTGTTTCACATATTCCTTGATACAAAACATATAACATTTTATTAAACTTCTTGATACCATTATTGACATTCCCAGTGTTGTTATTGTTATTGTTATTATTCACATTAGAACTAGAATGATGTGGTTCAGATTTTGATGGTTCTGGTTGTGACCTAACGCGTAGACTAGATGAGCTGCCCCAACCATTTTGTAAAAGAGGTGGACGTAGAGACATGGATGGCGAAGGACCACGGCATTCGTCATGCCTGTGGTCATCCACCAATGAATCATCATCGATGAATGCCATCATGTCATTCTCTGGGGTGCTGCAATAAAAGTAAATATCATTGAACCTGTACATTCAAAAATTTGTATAAACGTGTACGGATGAAATTGAAAACATTACTTTCTGTCAACCACAGATACATCTAAAGAATTTTCTGCTTCCAGTTCTTGTCTATTTATCATTTCTTTAATTTCAGTTAGTATGTAATTATATACTTTTAGTCATATTACAATAAAAATCATAGTTCTTATTCTCACGTTTATAGTCACAACTAGTTTTTACTATTTGCTTACTGAACAGAATTAATTTCTTCTTAATATAATCATAGTGACAACAGAGTCTTGATAAGATGGACTTAATGAAAGTTTTTAAATGAAAATATTGAATGATACAGATCTAAGAAATATTTGTAATTTTGTACTGAAACTTTACTCAATTTTCGTCTATCCTTATGTAAGAAATTAAACTATTTAAAAGGTACTATTGCCGGTGAGGATTTCCAGTCAAGAATGACAACAGCCCCATAAGGCACAAATATAGCGACATCTAAGACTTCTTTGCCGCCATTTTCCAGGTGATCATTACAATTTAAATTCCAGATTGCGTTGCCAAAAGTCCACCTGAAACGAAACTCGCCGGAACAAGCAACGGAATTGGTTATACCTCGGCGTTAAGTAATCCAAATGAGCACTGTTAACGTGCACCAACATTTCGGTGGGCGAGATCTCGCCGAGATCGCAGAACGGGCAGTTCGCGGCTCCTTGAAGATGATAGAACACCATGTGTGACCTCATCTCCTCGTCGTTGAAGCCCTCGAGGCCGCAGATCTCGCACGTGTAATTCATTTCAGGTGGTTTGCTGGCCGCCATTTTTCTCGCGTGCAATCAACACTCGCCTATCTATAATAGAGAACGGAAATGCACATTATTAGATTTCCACATGCACCGGAACGCTCTAATCCAATCAAGACGAAACCGTGCCTCGCAGGGCGACAGCCTCTCTCGCGTGGGGGAGGATCAATTAGAGACCGAGCGTTCGCACGACATGGCTAAAAGAGCACACAACACAAAGTCCGCAAAGGAAAGAACGATGCACTGTGTGCACAGCTTGCACCCTTCGGAGGAGAGCGCAACGAGGTGGCCAGCTGACCAAAACGTTGCGACTCGCACGGGTGCATCGGGAACGCACCGTAGTGTATTTTCCCCGAAGAATCGATAATTGAATTCAGGGTCGCGTGGAGGTGTCCGCGATCCCACCACGTCAGGGTTTCTCGCGTGCGATTCACGGAATAACAACAAAGATGACGAGAAGAGAACAAGATGCATCGGGACGGATTATCCACGATGCGGGCGGCTGATCCGCGTTGCAACGAAGGATGGTTCCCAGAGGAGAATGCAACCGCGACCCTCTCACCTCTTCGGGTTTGGCCGTGCTCGGATCGCGAGACAATCAATGCGTTCCCGACGACGCGGATCTCATTATTATTTTGTCCTCCGACGGGGAGCTTCGATCGGATGGCCGCGAGACGACGATGGCGACGTCGACGACGAGCACGGCTAAGAACAGAGGGTGCAAGCTAAAGGTTAATGCAGCCGCTGAGCTGCTGCCGCCGCGTGCACTCCCGTTCACGTCGCCGTTGTCGTTCTCGTCGACAAGGAGGTCGCGTGCCTTCCCGCTCGGCCGCCCTCGGGGAAACTAGGCCATGCAGCGAACTCGAAGAGGAACCGAGTGCACACACATCGGGTTGCTGGGTTGGGTTGACCCATTTAAAAAGCCGTGCGCCCTCGACTCGCGTTTTCTCTCTGTATCAAGCCTCCTCTCTTTTTCCATAGATTCGGCCAACATCGCCACTCACCGGATTTAATATCTGTTTTTTCTCTCTCTCTCTCTTTCTCTCTCTCTGTCTCTGTCTCCCTCTGGCTTCGTAGTCACCGGCCAGGGGACCCCGTGTTCGTGACTTTCGCCGACAACACCGACGCTTTTTCCTAACCGACGACCACAGCCCAAGCGTCCGTGCAGGCCGGGCTGCCTAACACGGCGCCTCGTTTGCCTCCATATGGAAACCGACAATCCGCTCCGACACTTTCGCGGAAAGAGTTTCCCGTTCCGCCGCGCCGCCCCACTGTCTGACGACCCACCACCACTCGTCGACACCGCTGTTAGGAGGGTTGCGCGTACACGGCGGACCTTGCCGAAGGCGCTACCGTCGCGTCGCGTCGCACACGCTCTTTCGAACTGTACTACCCGATTGCTGGACAAAACCCAAACGTATCACTTGCCGAAAGAAGGTTTGATGTACACAAAAGCACAAAAATACTATAAAAATACTATGCTCATGTTTCAGACTGTAGAACTACACTGGCTCGCGAAACGGACGCCCTTTAACTCTTTGCAGCACAAGATTTCGGATGAAACATAGACCCATGCTGCACAGGAATTTTATCGGGTTTTAAATGAAACAAAATTGGTATATTTTTATTGAGGTATAACATCATGTAAAAACATAACAAAATAGTAATAGTCAATTAAATTTGTTGTTATTGGGCGCGGCTGAAATAGTCCCACCGTGCCACATAGGAAAGACGAAGTATAAACCTATGCATATGCAGCTATTGCAAGATTTCGAGACGGGACTAGAAATGTCCCACCATGCCGTAAATTACATCAAAAAGCTGGGACACTTTTAATCCCACCGTGCCCCAACAAGTTAAAACAGTATAACTTTTTTTAAAATTGGACCAAACCACCTGACTTTCTTTGAGCAATTAGAAGAATTGGTTTACCGAATGACGTGCAAAAAAGATTTTGAAAAAATGGCAATTGCTAAGAATTACGAGAGCAAATAAGAAAGACACTTTGCAAAACTTTTTTATTTGAGTCTGCAATGGAAATTCAAAATATGCGTTTCGTAGATTTATGTTAGTTATACACATTCTGGAAATTTTATTGAACTCGATTAAGAGTTACAAATAGTTAAAAGCTCCATTAACCTTAACGATTCTATTCCATTCAATTTGGGTTGAAGAACAACTGTACATGGTACCTGGTCAAATCCCAACATTTGATTTGCCTGAAGAAGGTCGTTTGATATACAAAAGCACAATAATATAATGCTCATGTTCCAGATTGTAGAACTGTGTGAAATTATTATGAAAATGCTACTACTTATTGCTATTTATATAGAAGGTCGTTTTAAAAAAATAGCAATTCTGTGATGTATGATAACTAGATTGTGGATTTCATGCATTTCTAACAAAATTGAGTAGCCGGATTTTAAAACAATAAATAAGTTACAAGGATTTAAATTTTCTATGTGGCTCCTGCTTTTTGCAATCGGTGCAGAAAATTTTTATTTTGCATGAAAATCAACAGCCTAATGATACCGTTCCGAATTGTAAAATTATAGGAAATTATTTGAAACGTTCTATTAGATACGGGTTCTTCCCCTGTTCTAGTCAATTATGACTATATTAAAAATAATCCTAACAATTTTTGTGAATTCAATTTGAAGTTGAAAAAAATTGTTTGCAGTACTTATGCACCAGTAAATATATTTCGGAACAAGAGATCAAAATTACAGTAACAAATGAAATATAATTCTACGATGTAATTGTTTTATCCGTTATTTGCCTCATGGCGTAAATGGTCGTATACCAAATGAGCTTTAGAAGGAATGAAATGCATAGAAAATGATGTTTGAAAATTATGTTTTATGAATTATGTTTACTCGCGAGGAAATGGCATTAGCGGAAAGGCATTAGTTTCTGCCAATGAAATTTTCATCCATCTAGCGTAAACTATTCCGAACACTGCACATTATCTTTACGAAATAAATCGCAGTGCAACATTGGAGAATAGAATAACTATAAACAATTCGAAACCTAGTGTGTCGCCCCGCCCCGCGCAACCCTCTTTGCATCGGTCGGCAGACGCCGCGGAACTTTGTGCAGCTTTTGGCCGGTGGGTTTTCCGTTTGACTTCATCGCCGACCCTTCGTCACGAACGATTGACGCCGGAAGGGTAGCACGGCTTATAACGCATATCTTTCACGGGACTCCTGATCCGAGATAGTTCCGTGAAACTCTCCCCGTCGCGTCCTTTCTTTTTCCCCGGCGAAAGAAAACGCTCGAGCGGGACGAGTAGCTTGATCAGATCTCTCGACGGCGGAAATCTCTCGGGCGCAGCCTAGGCGAAGCGAATTTTCAAGAGAACAAATGGCGCATATATCAGCCCGGTATGACAATGCGCTCAATGGAGGCACCTTTAGCGCGCAGACTCGCGATATTTGAATCTTATTTATGAGAGCCAGCGCGAGTTTCCGGGTTACCGAGAGGGCCGCCTTTTCTGGCGTTTACGCGTTGCTAACGGGCCGACCGTATAAACACTCGTTCGCGGAGGGGTAGCCAGGCGACTAAAACGCGATCGAAGCTATCGGGAATCTCGAACGGAGCCGGCCGAAGCCTGTGATCAAGGAAATTCGCTTTAATAGCCGCGGAACGCGTGAAGATCGTCCATAGTCTTCGTCTTGGTCGCTCGCTCGCTCGCTCGCTGACCTTTCCAAGCGAAACGTTTTCTCTCATCGCGTCGCGGCGGGCTTCGTGGAAAGTCTCTCTCTAACGTCTAATTTTTCGAGGCGCATTTATCGCCGCCTCGTTGCGTCCCGATTTCGTTCATTGCGCTCCCATTGTCCTCGTACAAAAGCAGTTTTCCATAATGACAAGTCGGCGAGCGCGGACAGCATCGACTGCATTATCCAAATTGCAGAACGCGACGAGCGTTGATGCGGGTTAATCTGTTCTCGTTGCGGTGGCCGCGTGTTGTGAGTCACTGCCCGAATCGATTGGCCCACACTGTGCTCTGCGTCCGACTGAAAAAATTATCTAAACAAATTTGCCAGGATTTAGTGCCAATAACTACGCCCAGAATGTTTCAAATGAATACTGAAAATTAAACTATTATAAGGTTTTACTCGCGAGTCTAGGTGAGAAATAATGCGTTTCGTTCGGGGAACACCTTGGTGGCCCCTGGGGCGACACTCCGGGGCAAGTGACGTCAGAGGTAGAAGAAATTCCCTGATCCTTCGAACACTAATTCACTGTTTCTGTGCGCAGCATTCTGTGTAGGCGTCGATCGTCGAGCTCCCTGTAACTGAGCGTAAAAAAATCTGGAAACAATTTTTGTTCACGTCGGACAATAAATTCCGCGAAAAATTGGAAACTATGGCTTGCATGGTTTTCGCGATCAGGGTGGAATGTAACGGGGAAGGCGGAGGCGGGCATTGCGGATGCAGGTCGCGGTTCACAATGGACATTCCGCTGGCACGATGCAGTCGCGCGACAAATTTACGCGAGAAACTCGATTTCCCGCGGTGCATGCGCTATAGGAGCCTGTCTACGAGGTTGGCTCTCGATTTTTGCTGTTGTTCGACGCCGGTTCATTGACATGCAGTCGACGATTGACGGGAGGATGCGACGTTCACAGAACTATTTGGTCTTTCCCCTTGCTCGGGCTGACCCTCCTCTTTCCCCTTTGATCTCGCTCTATCTCTCTCTTTCTCTCGGAGGGTGCGTGAGGCAAATACGTGAACCGTACATGCATAGAAAGTAAATCGTCGTCGAATTTATATTAACGATCCGTCGATCGTGTATCCATTCGTTGCTCCAGGATAATAACTCCTACCATTAGGCGCGATTGGAATCGCCGATACACCGACTCGATGCATCCGGAACACGCAAAAGCTGTTCAATCGCGAGAGTGGCATAAACAGACAACAGGAGAAATTTCAGACACTGGACGGACGCAGAGAATTTAAGAATATTAACTGCACATCGTTCCTAATTTATTCTACTTATTTTTAAAAAATGAAGAAAGTTCGTATTAAGTCCCATTTAGCTATTCTTGCGTTTGAGGCGGAAGAATTTTATTTTGAAAATTCGCAGTCGAATCACACTTATTAATCCTTTGCACTCGGCGCTATTTTAATTCTAAAACTAAATTTTTCTTCCGACTTAGAATGTTTCCATTTTATTTCGTTTATTTTGTTTCGTATGAATGAGTTAGTTCAGTAATCTATTAAATACAAATTTTGTGATGTAACAATTTTGTAGATATTGTGTAATATTTTTTGTAATTTCTTCGAAATAATGCCACAACAATTTTTAGTGGCGCTTCAGAGTTAACTGGGTTAACAGTTCTTTCGCTTCGATAGACTCGGAAAATCGGATCATTGGTCTACGATTCTTTACAATTTTACTTGCGTCTCAATCATTTTCGCGTGAAACAAAATTAATCGCACTCTCTATAGATCGCCGAACATTTTCCACAAGGTTTCACATCGATACTGTAGCTACTCTTGTCACAAAAAATTGCCCAAAATCAAAGTGGGACGGGATTCGTCGAGAATCGTTTCGCGGCAACCAGCGTCGAAGATCGGGGGAAATCAGGGTTTCTATTGTTGGAATTTTGATCGTCATCCGCAGACAACGCTGTTCGCTTAAACGGTCCCCTCCCGCGGCTAATTAATAACCATTGCGACTACTTAAGTGAGTTAAGTCGGGTCGAGCGAAGTCCACGCGTCGTCGGTTCCTGCGACGCGGGATCGCGCGTTAAAAACGCTTTCGTGCATCTTTGAGAATTCTCTCTCTCTCTCTCTCTCTCTCTCTCTCTCTCTCTCTCTTTCTCTCTGTCTGCTACTATCTGTTCCCGGAAAAAGTGCGAGTAAAGCCCGATTTAAGGTCAATTTACTCTATACGGCACGGGCCGGCACGTACGGTCCGTGTAGATCTATGCAGGTCCCTGCAGATGCGTGTAGGTCCGTGCAGGTCCGTGCCGGTCCGTGCAGATCTATGCAGGTCCGTGCAGGTCCGTGCAGATCTATGCAGGTCCGCGCAGGTCCGTGCAATATAGTGTGAAAGGTTCCATTTAAAACGCGTTTCACTGTTTTGTCATTCCGGTGCCGGTCTGAGCCGTATAGTGTAAATTGGCCTTCATCCTACCGTCACAGACACGTGACGTATCCGTGACGACACCGTTCCGACGCAAATAGTAGTATAAATATTACCCGTCAAGGCATCGACTGTCGACCGAGATGTACCATCGAGGCACTGACACCCAGTTGATTGAAACGCGAGAAACGCGGACGACGATTTTCGAAGTCATTTGTGAGTTGAAATTAGTAGAAACATGTAATTTTATAGATGTGATGTGCAGAATTCGAATTAATAATCAGAGTTGACCTGACGCGAAACATATAAAAGTTGTAACATTAAATTTGTTTGTGAAAGCGTTAATTATGAATTTAACAAGACTTATATTTTATAAAATATAATCGTTGCCGCGATTGTGTCTGTGTCTGTACGGTGCAGGAACGATGCCGGAAAGCGTGTATACAATCCGCACCGACACGTACCTGACCCGGCATTGCACCAACGAGTATGTGTATATATACATATTCTTCGCGAGAATATTGGGCGGTCGGGCCGGTGCCGATACGTGTCCTCTGCAATGTCGGTGCGGTTACTGTAAACACCAAATTCTTCGGACAGAATTTGTTTACCCTGTTTTTCTATCTAGCGTCTGTAGACCCTCGGCGACTCAGCCTGGTATAATCTGACCGTAAATCGGTCTTAATACTGTAGGGATCGCTCAAAGGTAATTCGAGTTCACCGAGTGCCGCACAGTGTTCCCGCTTGGTATCCCGTCGAATGTCTTTGTTAATGTCAAAGGTACGCGAGAGGTACTCTCCCCGGTCTCGTAGGCATCGCGGGATCGCGCGCGCCCATCAACCGTTCATTTTGCAAATTAGTCGTCGAGCACCGCGTGTTACATTAATAATGGTCTTTACGGCGCGCCTTGGCTTCGATGCTGCTGCTTTGCTGCTGCGAACCGGTACACATTCGCAGGAAATCTTCGAACGTATTTATCGACGTTCGGCTGAAAACTGGTTCCCTCCTCCCCTTCTGCTCCCCCTCCCTCCTCATCACCACGGCTATTTCCACCGCCTCCATAATGAATTTTCACGGCGAGCTTTCGCGTTTTTCCCAGCCAAGGACAGGCCAATCGGCGTTCGAATGGTAATCGGGGAACGGCGAGCCTCGTGCAATTACCGACGATGAAATTGTTATCGGGGACGACCGACGATTGGTCCTGTGCACATACATGGCGAAATAACGGGGATGAACCGAGGAGAATGATGAAGAAGAAGGGCAGAAATACGAAGGAGGGGCGGACCATCTTCATGGGACAATCATCGTCGTCGAGCATTGAGGGAGATTTATCGGCCGAATAAATTAATAAATCACGCGCTGCGAATTGACGGGGAATTTATTGTGCACAGTGGTCGAAATGGCCAATCTTGATGGAAAATATGTCTCGACGTAAAAATAATCTGTTAAACGAGTAATTTTCCTGTCGTAGAGAATAATTGCGTAAATGGCGCCGTAACGAGTGCCATTTTCTGATGGTCTTAGCGATGTTATGGACGTACTATTTGGTTAAATATCTTCGACAATGTTCGATGATCTTTAAACGTTCGAATACTGGAGGCGAAATTGCTTGTGGACTGGTAGTTCAATTTTTGTGCAAAATTTTACAGAAGTTAAATAGAATTATGACAGACGAATGGTCTCTAGAGACCGTGAATTCAGGGCCATTTAAAGTGCGTTTAAATTTAGCGATCTTCGAGTGCCAGCATCCTCCAATGGCATTAAAAATCAATTGTAAAATTTTACAGGAATAGAACAAAATTATGACAGTCGAATGGTCATTAAAAACGGCGAATTCTGTGCCATTTGAATGGATCAAATGTTTTATTTCTATCTGGCAGGATCCGCGAATTCCGACCACTGTGCGACTCGCAGAAACTGATGCGGAGGGAGATATTAAACTTCCAATTTTGCTACGCGACGTCGGATATCGCGTTTCGCAAATTCGATTACCTTTCACGCCCACGTCGCAGTAACCTGATCCTTTCATTTCGTGCACAAAGTTACATGAAAAAGGACACGCGGAACATCCTTTTTGTACTACAAAAATATCCAAGACAAGGTATCGTTTTGCTTTCAGCATCGAAAGAAAAGTCGAGTGTAATAGAACGTTTCGAATGATTTCGTGAGTATTTGAGCCTGCTCTAAACGGAAGATTGAAGATCATGGTGTAGGGTCAACGATATCCCCCCAGCACCCAAAGATAGCTCGCGTCAATCGGTGCTTATTCGAATATCATCCAGAGTATCGCTCGTAACACGTTAAATCGCTATCGGAGGAAGTAAAACTGCGGGTTATCGGTTCTTTCGGTGGAATGTGACCCGTGACCAGTAAAAGGGACTTTTTTTGGACGAATTTTCGGATTTGGGAATCCGTTTATCTATCCCTTGGATTTTGTGATCAATTATTAATTGGATCACTGTAACGAATCCACATAAGCTAGTCGATGAACTTATTCGTTCATCAAGTGGGATGAATCTATTGGATTAAGCTAGACGTGAGATTTCTCAAAAATGTTCGACACTTTTCAGCAACTAAAATGTACTCCCTCTGTCTCATAACAATAGTAGCAGTTGACGAATTTAATTTTTCCCATAATAATAGTAGCAACAGAAAAGAAATATAGAACGCAACATTTATTATCAAAAAAGCTAAAATAAATGAAGCAATAAATTAGAAATATTACTCCTAATTTTTATTTTGAGTGTTCAGAGAGTTTCTGAATTTTTCAATAATTTCGTTACTGCATTTTAAACTTGTATCTTACTTTTACAATGGGTTGATATACAGCTGAAATAAAACAATTGATTTCGATTAGCGAATGAAATCAGAAAAATAGTTGTAATTTGTAATAATTAGGTTAACCTAAAAATCGAAAAATGTGTCAAAACACATGACAGATGTCATGAAACATCCATGAAAAAATTTTGCGTTAATAATAATGCATTCGCCAATAATTCCATTTTAAATATTCACTTGCTACTATTATTATGGGACCAGGGAGTAAAATTTATTTTACTGATTGAAACATCAACGATGGACACTGTGTAGTCTGACTAAGCGAAGATCGAAGAGCATCGGATCATTATTAGATTTATATAAACTCCCAACTTCGAAAATATTGATTTCGCAGTTACGACCAGAATACGGATTTGATGCAAATGGGTAGGCACAATTTAAAGCACTCGATGAATGAAAACAGTTGAACAATATCGTCGCATTATTCGTTTCGCCTTCTTAAAATCTTCTGTGTCCTACAACTGGTGCGAACGGCTTTTATTTTGCACAAAGACTCGCAGTCTAGCTATGTCAAAGGAAGGGTGACCAGCAGACAGAATATGTTCATGACAGAAATCGGCGCAGAAACTAAATTTGGTTCGAGTGTCTCGCAACGAACGCAGAGAAATTCAATTTTACAGGAAGATCCTCGGTCAACATCGATCATGGACATACATCGATACCCTACATGCTTGCACGGTGTTTTATAGCGGGACGACCGATTAGAATCGCCATACTTCCATCCATGCGGTCTGCCCTTCCTGGACGGGAGGTTTGATGGATTCGCACGCGCAAAATTCCTCGAGAAATCTCGCGACGGCGTTGTCGGAGGTCGAAGCGGAAGAGAAAGACAGAGAAGGGGGGGAGGAGAAAGAGAGAGAGAGAGAGAGAGAGAGAGAGAGAGAGAGAAGAAGTCGAGGAGCCGTGTGGGTACAGCTCGAAGATGTCACAATAGCAGTTGCACTGCGTGACAACGCGCCACGCGTCTTTTCCCTCCTCCCACACGCAATTCCCCCGGTCACTGTCTGTCCCGGCTCTCTCTCTCTCTCTCTCTCTCTCTCTCTCTCCACTCCTCTCCTCTCCTCTCCTCTCCTCTCTTTATCGCTCGGTCGGTGCCGGCTGTCCTCTCTGCAGGCCGTCTCCTTCTTCCTCTCACCCACTCGGCACGAGTAAAAAGCTTACCGGAGTGCCTCGAGGCCGCAAGTGCCACGAAAAGCTCAGTCGCTCGCGGACCGCGCTCCACAGCGTTTCGTATTTGCGCGCGCGCGCGCGAGGTCTGCTCTTCTCCTCTCGCCGACATGCGAACCCGCTCGCGCATTCTACGCCGCTCGTTCTAAACTGTTGTTCACGTGATTACGGTGATTACCGATGCGACCAGTGGCCACGGCTCCTCCCAGACCCGGTCAAGCCTCTGGTGCACCACGATGATGCTCGTCGGACTCCTGGCGACGACGTTCGCCGCCCTCGTCGTCGGCAATCCGTTCCTCGGCGCTGCACCAGGTACGTTGACACATGTTCATTCGTTGATTTGCGTCCTTATTAATCGGCGATGTCAATTGTACCAGCCTTATTCGAACAGCGAGTATGTTGTTTACAGGATAAAAGTTATTTTAGTTTCGGAAATCTACCAAGCATCAACAGTACAGTGTTCTCTCGATATTTGTCCACAACACGGGTCTAGCCAGGGACATATATCGGCCAGGAGATATTATTCTTTGATCCACCCCGAACGTAGAAAAGGACAGCGAAACTCCACGGAGGCCTCATGGGGTATACTTCGCGGCAGTGGGACTTTTATCGGCTAGATATTTGGGACATATATCGGGAAAACACTGTATCTGGTAAATATTGCCTTATAAAAATGGCGAACCTGAATTTATTGAGATTGTCCGTAATTTTCAATATAATGAATGCTCGGACAAGGAAATTTATTCCACTATTTTCCATAAATGAAATTTTACAGTTTCAATAATTGTAAAATATGAAACCGGCAATTTTCACTGTAGTAGGTTTAAACATTGGTGTTTGGTGTCTCGTTTGAAATTGGATTCTCAGGATCTGTAATCCTCGAATACAAACACTATTCTTCTGTAGGGAGTAAATATGGTCTGGTATATAACGTAATGCTTAATGTCCTCAGGACCTGAAAGGTTGGCGCCGTTGTCTGTCTTATTTCAAACTGGATCCTCAGGATCCGGAGTCCTTGAACGCAGTCCATACTCGAAGACCGAGTGTTGTTTAAAGACTAGCAATGATTTCAGTTTGGAAACATTGTTTTGAACCGAGTCCTGTTTCAAGCTGGATCATCAGGATCCGGAGTCCTTGAATACTTGCTTGGTGAACGAGTTTTATTGAAAGAGTATAAACACTTAGAAAGCTGCGCAGTCCTAGGAATTCGAAGCATCTGAAAGATTTGTGCTGTTGTCTGTCATATTTCAAAATGGATCCTCGGGATCCCCATAGTTTTGGAATATAATCCTTACGTGAATAACGAGTTGTTTAGAGAGTACAAATGATTCTCATTTGGAGGTCTGGGAGCAATCTTTCATATCCTTAACGATTCAATTTAAAACAAGACCTTCAGATTGTCGTCCTGTTTTAGAGTGGATCCTCAGTATCCATAGTCCTTGAACACAATTAATACCTGGAGACACAGTCCTTACAATCCTTAGGGCTTGAAAGATTGGTCTGTCTTATTTCAAACGGGATCCTCAGGATCTGGAGTCCTCGAATGCAATCGTTTGCAGACCAAGCCGTTATTTAGAGAGTATAAATGATTTTAGTTTGAAGGTTCTGTTTTCGACGGAATTCTCAAGATTCGAACGATTGGTGCTAATTTCTGTTTCACTTCAAGCTGTGTCCTCGGAATCCTTGAATTAAATCTTCAATGTCCGCTTTGACAATTTACTCTCTGAACGAAAGGAATTCCTTGGAATACATTTAGACAGTTTTCTTGGAGTGTTGCTAATTGTTGATTTACTAGAACCAACAGAACGTTTAAAAGATATGAATATATATTCGTTTTGAATATTGGTTCTCGCATCTTCGCTCAAACGGGGGCTCGCGAACCGAATCGTCTACGACGGTGTTGACAATCTGCTCTCTGTAAATAAGAGAAGTCACTTAGGAGGCACCCACAGATATCTTTCCGTAAGATAGTAATGCTGTTTGATCACTTATGAATTGACACAAACCAGCGATCTGAATATTGGAGCTAAAATATCTCATTTCGAGCATGAATTAAATCCTCAATGCCTACTTTGGCAAACTGTCTTCTAAATAGCATAAACATTTTCCTGATCGGTACCATTTCGACAATCAATCGACTCCAACGAAATCTCTGCAAATCAAACCTAAATAGATTCTGCGACTACTGTCGGATATTGTTTTCGGTGCGCGTGAGCGTCCACACGTGGCCAGCCCACTTCGATAAGCTATCTCGAAGGGTTTGACATCGTAAGAAGCAGTTTCAGTGATTCCGCGAGACGGCTCCGAAAGCAACGGCTCCGGAAGATCAAAAGCGAGAGTGACAGAAGAAATGAGCCCCGGAGGCGCTAACCCTTTATCGGGGTGCCCGGATGAAGCACGATTATTTTTAAAATGCCCGATGTCAACCGGCCGTTTCTCGCGACCGCGCGCCAAAATACGAGCACCCGGGGACGAATTCATTGAACTCCCGCCTCCCCCCGCGCGAGTCTTTGTCATCAACGGGGAGAGGAGATATCGACGACAACTCTCCTCCCGGGACACATGTGCTCTCTCAGCTTTGCCCTCGTCCGTCTCGTCTTCTGTTCTCTCCGCTCCTTCTCCTCTTCTCGCTCTCTTTCGCCAATCGTTCTCTCCCGCGCTCTCGTACCCTCGCTTTCTGCATTAATTCTCGTCGCTTTTGTCAGTATTTACTTTTTTCGCGATGCCTCTTCCGCTGTTCGATTCGCGCGGCGATCTTAATGTTCTCCCTTCTTCGGCGTTATCGTCGCGCTCGAGTAGCTTGTTTATCGAGCTTCCGCGCGATCCATAATGGAGCTTTCGGTTCTCGCGACATACCGTGCTTCGAAATAGTCTTCTTACTTTTCACAGTTTTCAAGATTTCACCTACAATCCGTGAAACTAGAGAAAAATATTTTCTCGTGACATTTTTTACACAAAAACGTGTTACCATAAAAATCCATGAAATCTAAGTGAATTCGATCCTGTTATTATTATAAAGGAATATCGTCTCGTTTAGTTTTACTTGTTGCTCGGTAGTTCCAGTGTTAAATTCCTAAAAACTGTATAGATCTATGTGAAATAGTATTAGACTGCTGATCAGAAAATAATGAAATGCATAAAATAATACAAATGAAATAAAAATTTCAGTAAACGAACACTTGTCCCTCCGCTGTTTTTCCAAAAACTGATCTCGGACCAAGAATTAAACAGTTTTCATTTTTCGTGGCTACAATAGGTTTCTTTGAAAGTAAACTGTAACCTCTTCGATTTTCTGTTTCCAATTTCGGGTAGAATTAGTTGTGTTGAAAACCATTCTGGTTCTAGGTGAAAAAAAACGAAATTTATACACGAGAGAAAAGCACCAGTTTCCTTGGAAGGTTCAATTGGAGCCACTATTTGAGTCGCAAGTGCCACTTATGGACGGCAGTGTGTCTCGCAACCGGAAGTAAACCCTAAGACTCGAGGTCCTCCAGCCCACTTATAACTGGCAGTAGCTCGAACGTTGAAGCGTGCCTTAAGAGGAGATCCTTATGCAACATGTTCAAACAATCAATTATTGTTTTGTCTAAATAAAAAGTACAACGTTTCGAAAATATTCCCACAAAATTTTTCGATCGGATTCGCAAAAATTACGAAGCTACAGACCATTCAGTGCAATTTCACCGAGTTCGAAACGCTAAGCGGAATAACTCTTTGTAACTCAAAAACCAATTGATCGAACAATTTCAAATCAAGCTCATTCGATTCATTATGCCTAGATACTATACCTATTACATTAACATTATTTTCTACTTATAATATTTTTCTCACAATATTAAGTTAACTTTTCTGATAAGAGGTCGTTCAAAGGGGTCACTCTTCTGCCAAATGTTAAAATTACTTCCATTTTTCGTCTTTGGAAATGAATATAATCCTGGTGTCAAATATCTAACTTTAAGAAAATCATTCGGCTTTTGAATTAGTATGACTATGACAGGCCTTACATACTACTCAAGCGAACGCTGCAATGACTATTCTGAATAAGCAAATTTTCCTGATAAAGAAACAAACAAGAGCAACTGAACAAAAATATTTTCCTATAGTCGAAGGATGCATCTCCACATCCCAAGATAGTACGATCCTAAATGACAGTATGATACTAAATATCCTATGGTTTTTGTTGGTCGGGTCAAGGAAGGAAAAACCGGGGATTCGTCAGGGACCGCGACCGTTTCGTTAATTCCGTGAAATTTACACGTTGCACGTGCGTGAGAAAACGAGGTGTCGCTAACGGTCCTTCTGCCGTTGCTGTTCGAACACGGGACCACGGGTTCCCTCGCGCAATAAGAGGAAAGAGAGCTACAAGCAGACCAATTGGCAGCCGCATATTCTCGTATACGTATATTCGCGCGAGAGAGTCGAAGGTTATAACGTGTCGCGTTTCTCCCGGGGCCCCTCTACACTCTCTGGTCCTCCTGGTACTCTCCTCGTGGTATGTACTTGTTGCCCGGTACACACCGGAGCTGTTGACACGCGAACCAGGAGTTCCGCGTTAATTGATCTTTCTCTCTGTCCCGTCTAATCCCTCGTTTCTATGCGACTTTCGTCGACGAGGCGAAGCTCCGTCGGACATTCGTTGCACGTTCCTCTCCCGGCACACCTCTTTTCCGCGCGAACGACTGAATACATCTATTTTGTAACAGTTACTTTCCACCGGTGTAAATTAAACTTCTCGCCGGGCATTATCGTCTCGCGATTGACACGGACAGCGAACCACGAACGATTTGTTGTATAACCCGCTGTAATCGCCAAACGGAGCATTTCACGGTGGAAGTACCAATTGCCGGGCGTGATTTCTTGTTTTACTGTTGCAGGTACTATGATCGTATAGCATTACGAGAAACTATTTACACCTTCGTTGCATTCGATTTGCGAAACGATTGGAAATCTATTTTTACGCTGACGTGACAGGAAAACTGTCTTCTCTTTTTTTTTATCTACGAGCTGCGAGATATTGCACAACAATTTATCCTTCAAATCGGCAATATATAAGTTAAAGTAACCCGGGGAAAGATGAGAGATTAAAAAAAACGATCGCGATACTGTGCGCAATTTTCTATTTTCATAATCGCAAGACTGGATTTTTACGCGAAATTAATTAATTGCAGGTTGCACAAGCTACATAGACATTTATTCAGTCGTGTCTGACACAACAACATTTAAACATGTTTTTACTTTTCTGCATTTGTTATATCCATTTTTAAGCACAGAAAATTTGCAGTCTAATGATCACTGAAATACGAACAAATATTTCTCCCATTAAATATAAGAGTCCTAGTAAACGCATAAACTGTTAAATCAGCAATTGTTCAATCTTGTCAGATTTTTACAGCTACTAATTTACAAAGCTGAAGTCACTACGCAATCAGGAGTACTCCTACAAGAAACTGTTATCTGCTTGCAGCGAGAAACATGAATGTTGTCCATCGCGTTTATCGTTCGCAGCCTCGATCGAAGACATTGTTAGGTCGGCCAAGCGATCGGCGGCGATCTCGATCGAGGATTAACGAGAGCTATGGATCGCGGGCACGGTCCGCGAGCCCTCTATCCATCAGTTCGAGTCCCCGCATCGCGGCAAGAATGAATGTTAAGTTTGTCCGGTACCCGGTGGAACCAGCTCCGATATTTATGCCATACAATGCTAATGCGCTAGACAAGCCTACTATCGGCGCGATCGGCGATCGAAAGGCGTCGATTCGGTGGAACGGCGTTTGTCCCGATGTATCTCGCGGGTTCGCGCTAGTCGCTTATCTCTGTCAACGTAGCACACGCCTAGACGCGCGATCTAGAAAGTTGTCGTTGCCGTAAGCTCGCCCGATAAATCACGGGGGAAAAAGCTCGATCGAAATGGCCGCGATAAAGCCGCGGTCGCAAGGTGTCCACTCGATCGCATTTCGCGGACGAGCACGCGAGGAGCATCGTCGGCGACCAACCCGATCAACAAGCACCAATAGATCCCGACGATTTGCAAGAGAAAAAAATGGACTTTGCTATGTCCTGTGCCCTCTGGCTTCCGTCCGCGGGAAACCGCGTAGATCATAGTAATTTTAGAACCTCGTTCCACGCGCGTAGATCCTTTCGATCTTGTTCTCTTTCTCTATCTCTCTCTTCCCCCCCTCTGTCTCTCTCTTTCTCTCTCTTTCTGGTTCTCGCGAGCCTGTGTAATTTCGCCTGTCTTTCAACTGGGAAATCGGAACGCGAGACCCGGTTGCGCAAGCGATTTATGGCAACACTTTGAATACGCATCGATCGAGATTGATCTAGCTAATTAATCGCGGCCAGTTCACTGGTCGCTCGCTGCCAGCCCGACGAAAAAAAAGAAACCGAAGTCGTGGTTTATTAACCGACGATTCGCTTCTTATTAACCCCGTTCTACTCTTCGCTGAAACTCGTTGAGGCGCCCGACTCCCTCGGCACTGTGTCACACGAAGACGTAATGATCTGATGGTGTTGCGCAGTGGTCTGGGTTGCCCTGTGGGGCATCGGGGCGGCACCGTTGTCATCGGGCGCCACGCCCATTTAGAATACTCTGTACAGAGAGGGGGAACATGCAGCGAGTTTACTTACTCTGATCTTATTTGCTTCTTTGGGCAAATCTAAATGACCGCTACAAGCTTGTCATCCTTTCTTGCTCTAGATTTAATGGTAACTACAATATTTCAAATATTCTGAATTCAAATATTCGGAACTTCAATATTTTTAGGTATATAGAATTCAAAATAAAAAGTTGTTATGCCTCCCAGAGCTATATTTTAAAAAGAATAAGAGCCCTGGTCCTTTAAAACCAGGAGGACCAAAGCCACGCCCACTGAGAACACTCTCACCAGAGAGGGGGCAAGATAGAGAATTTCTTTTTTCTCTGATGATATTCGCTCCTTTGGAAAATTCTAGATGACCATAAAGAGTCAGTCACCCTTGTCTAAAATGTAGAAATTTTCCACATTAAAAAAGAGAACGGTCTGTGATCTTTAGATAGCTGCTCTCGTTTCTCTGAAATACGGAGCCGCGAAGCCACGCCCACCCAGGAATCATAGCGCAAGGAAGACGGGTAATCGTCTCTTAAATTTTCTCCCACCTGTTGAGCATCCTGGATATAAGTGTTTCTCAGTCCGGCGGGCAATTCGACGAGCGCGTAAATGAAATTCGAAACACGTGTTCGAGAGCGAGTCCGCGTTACGCACCTCTCGCCGCCGTCAACGGTATAATTACGCCGATCGACAATTAAAGCCTCTGGAAGTTTATTCGCCAGTCTTTTATGGGAGGGGCGGCCTCAGCCAGGGGTCCTGACTGGTTCTCGAGCCGTGACAGCGCGAATAACGATTAATTAATAAATTCTTCTCGCGAAACGCTCTCGGGAATGATTGAAATATGGATCGGGAGCTCTGAATACGCTCGAGAGCCGGTTGCACGCAAATTTTTTGGGAGGTTTCCACTAATATTTGAACTTTACACTTGATATTATACATATAATTCAATGGAACGATTGCCTTAATAAAATAAATTTTGGAGGTCCAAGAATTAAATTCTTCCGACGATATTGCAGTTTTATATTTCAATTTATTAATCGTTGGGGGATGGTGCGTGGGTCGAAGGGTAGCACCGAGCCCCCAAAACGATCTACAAGGGATCCAGGGGGATCGGTGGACTCCGGGTACCGATTTCTTCGGACGGGTCGTTGCGGATCGGAGAAAAAAAAAGGAAGGGGACGAGCGAAGGGGTTAAAGGAGAACGCGGCTTCCAATCGGCAGGGCCCTGACACGGTCGGCAACGCGCGCGTATAGACTCGGCCTCTGGATACATGTTCACAACGTGTCGAGAGAGAGAACGGAGAGATAAATAAACACATAAAACCCCGTGACAGCTTCACGCCGGATAAAAACATGTCGAGAGACACGTATCTCGATTCCCTTCTTCTGATCTTTTCTCTCCCTCTCCGACTCACTTGCACATTCTACAATCGGCTCTCCCGCTTCTTCTCCTTCTAGTCCGCGATTTCCACTCTCCTCCTATCTTTCGGACTCTCTTGCACATTCTACGATCGTCTCTCTCTCTCTTCTTCTGCGTCTATCAAACGATTCCTGGTCTCCTTCTCTCTGTCATTCTATATTTTCACTCTTCTTGCTCTTACTCTCTGACTTACGCATTTTACAAACTTTTCTCTCTCTCTTCTTTTGCTATTCAGCGACTTCTTCACTCTGCTATCTTGCGTATACTTCTTCTCTTTCTAACCTGCGATTTCTGCTCCCTTTCTCTATTATTCACTCTCTTTATCCATCTCTCTTCTTCTCCTTCTATTCTACGATTTTTCTCACTCTCATCTCTTCTCATTCCGTGACTCTCTCTCTCACGCACATTCTACTATTCGTCTCTCTCTCTTTTCTCCTGCTTCTATCCCACGATTTGTGATCTCATTCTTCTCTGTCTCTCTGGTTCCCATCTCGCTCTGTTTTTCACTTCTCCCTCTCTCTCTCTCTCTCTCTCTCTCTCGATCTCCGCTCCCAGTGAAACGCATCGTCCTTCGATGCACGGTCGCTCGCAAGCGCTGACGACTGTATTAATTAGGCGTAATACAGTATCCCGCTTCCTTCCACCGTATTTTGTGTCCGGCACACTGTAATTACCGTCTCATCATCCTACGCTAACCGGTGCGTTTCTGCCGGACGATGTAACCGGAAAAATTCCTTGGACCGATCTTATCCGGAGCTTGTCTGACGAAACCTGGCCGGATCCGAATGCGATAAATGTGATGTAACGAGGTATCGACCGTGAGCATCCTTGCTGCCCGAGAAAAACGTGCACCACGAGCCACCGGGGGAACGAGCTAATTAGGCCAGCAGGTTCAGCGGATCGCAGACACTAATTGATCAATTGATTTCGAGCATTGTACAGTGGGGGTTCTTGCTCGGATTGTTTTGCTCCAATTGATTTCCTGGAACGATAGAAAGTTGATGTTAATTTCACGTTGTAATTAATTTCTGCCTCTCGAGCAATTATATGATCGCTGTTGAAACGTGTCCGTTTGTTATTGCAGCTTAGAAACATCGTTTCAAACGTGTTAAATCGATGTTGATATAGTCTAGCAATTTTAGTGCAGCGCCTGGCGTCCACTGCTACGTCTACGTAAAATTTGAATTTTTATTGGTAGAATTTTTTTTTTTAAATTAAAAGCTTAATTGAAACTCCCCATAGGGGGTTATAATGCTATACATTAGTAATATATGTACATCTTACTGTCAAGCATTAATAATGTAGGAACCGTAGAACACATTAGGTGTATAACACATAAGTACATAAATTTAAGTCTTTAAATTACATTGCTTGAAAAAATTGAAAAGAAAATAACATGCCTGAATATTCGGTTAATAAAGTAACGATCTGATATTTAAGGGTGGAAACAATTTGAGCTTCCTTAATTTTTTCATGAGATCAACTCTTTGTGATTCTAACAAGGTACATTGCCAAAATTATTATTGGTAGAATTGTTACAGCCACTTGCGTAAATTGACATATATATGAAGAAACAGTTTTTCAATAAAAGCCTAGCAATACAGAATTTTTCTCATTCTTTAACGATAGTTGCGAATAGTGAAAATATTAGAAGAATTTGAAACTGCTGTTATATTAACATCGGTCTATTAAAATGATTAAAACAGTAAACATATTTTTATTTAATTCCTGTTCGTAGTAAATGAAGTAAAGAATTTGTATTTTGGATAAAGATCCGCAGTCTATTTATGGAAGGACGTATTGTTAAATATTTGCAAGCTCGTCGGTGCATAATTCAATGACCGCGGATGAAACAGAGCAACCATAATCGCTCGGAATCCAGTCACAGACGGTCGCAGTCACAGTGGTCGGTTCGCGAATTCGTGGAAGTTTTTCCAACTTCCCGGTTTATCTGCCACATGGTGCACGGATTATTGTCGCGAGGCGTGGGAGAATCGCGCGAGTTTTACGAGCGGAACAACTACGTGGATGTTACCATTCGCGCGCCATACTCCAGCGCAACGCGCAGCTGCACAGCCGTGCTATATGCAACGATGCACCGAGTGCGCTCACCCACACAACAAGCGGAATGTCGCGCGATCCGTGCTGTACCCGAAGAAATCTTCATTGACTCGTTCCTTCAGTCCCTCGGACTCTGAGCAGTCTCTCGGGACCTTGAAAAAAATAAAAGAGACCATTTCATTATCAGGCCAACTTCTCCCGAACGATTTTTTTTTACATTTTTGTATGTCAGGACAACGCGCCTACTTCCAACGATTACAAGCACATAATTTAACCATCTTCATCGCACAAAGCCAGCACACATTTTTCTCCTTCCCTAATACAGTGATTTCTCTACGTATGTCGCCAAGGCCTAGATGATAATCGTCGCGGAATTATCCCCACTACCGCAGGGTATACCTTGTGAGGGGCCTCGGACGCCGAGGAGTATAAACATAATACGGTTCGGATATGTCTCCGGGACGATACATGCGCCAGACCCGTGTTGTTGACATATATCAAGAATTCACTGCATTTAGAGCTTTTTTAATTTTGAAAACATTTTCAGTATCTTAAAGGGTTAAAATAGGACATTTTCTACGTCGACGAGAAAATAGCTTTTCTATGAATCGCAATGTGGAAAGGTGGAGGTACCATCTGTGAGGAAGGTACCGAGAGGAACCTGTGCCTTTGTGCCAAATTTTGAGTCGATAGCCCCTTTTCTCGTTTTGCACGCGAACGTTTCTAAATCGGAGCTTCGAGAATCGGCTCGCGGCGTTTGAACCTCTTTTAATGCCGAGTTCAAAGCCGACGAAGACGGCCGTGCTCGTTCCATTTTCCTCGACGGATGAAATTAAGGGGACTTCGCCACTTAGATCGCGGGGTGGAAGTCGAACGGCCGCAAACGACGCCGGCTATTTTTGTGACGAGAGGAACACTAGGCTTTAAGGCACTTTGGACGCACTTGCCATGGCGAATTTCACGACTGTGGACTCCGCCGGCTGTGGAAATGTCGCGCACAGTTCTTTAATAATGGGGACGACGATATGGGTCATGCTCTGCTGCGACAATTATAGCAGAAACGCTCTGCGGTCGGCCTGCAAGATTTTGTACAGCGCGATCACATTTTTGCAAATAAAAGCAGACACACGTGCCTCGTATACGAATTGCGGAATCTACAGTGCATTCGTTTATATACTACAGTCGTTCGTGTAGACACTTCCGTGGACTGTTTCACGAAAGTTGAAAAATTCCACCGGGGAGAAGTTTGGGAAAAAATTAAATTTTTTTGTTGAAAAGAAGAAAAATTTTTGCTGTGGGTTCTTTTACGGTTCTTACTTTATATAATTAAGGAAACGATTTAATAAAATGGACCATTTTCTATTTTATTAGAGCCTCTTTACGTAGAGCAACCAAAGGAAATAAATAAAATAAAAAAGTTAGAATAAAGTATTAGCTTAACTATCCACGATTTAGGGACATGAAGTATTCGTATTTTCTTTTCCATGGAATTTTATATTTTGAAAGTATCTCCGGTTATGCATTCGTCCAAAAATATGGCATGTATGGAAAATGGCGGAGACCGTTTCGTGCTTCCGCAACTTGGAGAATATAATAGCTCGAGCAGAGCTGAAGTATTTTAAGTAAAGCATTACGGGATGACACACCCGCCCCCTTGGTGTCCCGTTTGAAACCGATATTCAAACAAACAGCTTCCATTTCCAGAAAGCTCAAGGTGCACCGTGTCTCCCTTTGAACCAACTGTGCAAACGTTCGAAGCGGAAGGGGAACGTTCGAACGGTTGTGTTTAAAGAACGGAACAATTAAAAATGAAGGAACTGTGGTGAACTGTGGAACGGGCGAGAGAGGGAGAGGGAGGGAGAGAGAGAGAGAGAGAGAGAGAGAGAGAGAGAGAGAGCATTGCGATGAAAGTACACGATATATGAACCGAGTCACGCGGAGAAACATAGTCGGCCACAATTTGTGTCTGACTGGTATCTATTAACTTAATTGTAACACGCTTCGAGCCCCCCTTGTCCCTCCGCGTTCTTTGTCACTCTCTCTCTCTCTCTCTCTCTCTCTCTCTCTCTCTCTCTCTTTCTCGGCTGTTGTGGTCCCCCGTGCATCGTTTATCGTGGCCAGCATTCACGATTCGGGTCCCCGTTCAAAAGCCAGTTTGACTGGACCCGCATATTACGCCCGTGAAGTCGTAAAAGATCACTTATGGCAGGATCCACGGACGAATATACGCGCTTGCCACCGCGTGTTTACGTTCCCACCGAGCGATCGTTTAACCCTCATCCGTAGCGCGTGTCAATTTGACACATTTTTCACGAAAAAGATTATCCTGCTGTGTCTTACCGAAAAATTGATCCCACACTCCGTACACTTCATACTTGCCTAGACGCCTGTGTACATACAGTAGAATTACTGTATAAATTGTAGAACTTTAATTTAAAGAGCTATTTAATATAGCACTTTAATTTTTATTCAATCATCCTAACAAGTTAAAAATAGAGAAACTTGGCCAATGCGAACCACCAATGATCAGAAATGGTAAAAACTGTAATTACAGGTCGGAGATCGTGGGGAATTCTAATTTTCCATTACGATAACAGTGACGTCAGTAAGGAAACGTCCATGGCGAGGAACAGCGGTCATTTCTCGTCGAGTTACCACCCTTGTCCGTCTCCTCTTAATTATTCCGAATTAGGTGCATCAACCTTTAACCTGATTGTCCTCGTCCCCTATATGAAAGTCTACATCCGCAGCTCGCGGTCGGTTTAAAAATTCATCTCGTCTTTACAGCCTGCGAAAGACACGTTTTACATTCAGTCCGGTCTGCTCGAAATGGTCGCAAATGTTTGGTTTTCGGTCCATAAATATATTTCTATGGGAATACAGTGAATTTCTAGAAGTCTGTGGAAAAGTCTGTGGAAGAAAAGATGTAAATTGTGTGTCGGTCTGTAGAACAATTTCAGTCTTGTACGTGAGGAAAGTAAGGTCAACAGGATTCGAGTATTCCGGCGATTTTTTCCGGTTCGATTTCACGGTCAATGGGATAGAATGGCGGTGGAAGATGGTTAGCAGAAGGTACTTAAGTTTTGACGTGTCCCACGTACCCTCATCCGGACCCCATAAAAACTGGAGGCCCTTTCTCCTTCAATGTAACTGACGTAACGCAGGACACGCGTCTGTTTCTTATCCAGAGAAAAGTCCGGAGAAAGGACCCTGCCGCAATCTGCATCCTGTCTACCGGCGGTCTAGTCGCCATATGTTTTCGCATGCGACCAAGGACCTAAAGTATCCCTGTTTTATTTGTTCCAGAGATGTCATGCTGTTCTTTGGCGGCCGGATCTTGTCGCAGCGTCTGCTCCAAGGTATGCGTCCATTCTACAACAAATCGTCTACCATTAAAACAGCACATGGTGCTCCAATAATTAGAAAATAAAATTAACTACTACGTTGGCCGCTTAAAAGACATTTGTACAATAGACAACAAATAATATTTTATCGAGACCTGTAAAGGACGTTCAAAGGACATTTTTCTACAGCAAACCGTCTACCATTAGAACGATATATGGTGCTCTAATAATTAGAAAATGAAAGTACACTAGGCCTTCGAATTATTCTTTCTGTCGACGGTATTATTTTCAAGAATAAATCCTAAAATAATACGCAGACGCAGTAAGATGAAATGTTTTTGTATTATTATTCCCAACTTACTAAAATGATTGCAAAGTGGAAAATGTTGGCACGTCTGCTGATTCCTCCAATAGATGCAGACAATTTTTGTGTCGCGCAAAGATCCGCAGTCTAACCATTGAAATGTCAGATGCATCATTGCAATTTGTTTCTGGAACGCAAGTTATTTACGACTCGAGTTAATACCATTTCTGTTCCAACTTTAGTAGCAGTTACCGTCGGTATATACGGAATTGTTCAGAAGTAGCAGTATAGAGACGTAGAATTTTGCGTCCTTGATCGTGAGGACGAAGATAGCGATCTTCTCTTCCTCGAGGACGCAATTTATCGTTGCTTTTTGCCGCCTCGAGACCATTAAACACGATATTATAATACTACTTGTAAGAAAAGCATAATTAAGTGATTCAGGGGCGATCAAGCATAAATTGAATACAGATTTGTACCTTCGGTGTACATTTTGTCGTGTTTATTATTCTTAATGGCTACTTATTAATCCTTTATTACATCCGCTATGTATTATTTACGGTTTTTATGCCCTGTTTCCATTTTTCACAACAAATTAACAGCTGTTCTCTTTGCTCTAATCACGTCGTGGACTTTCCAATATAGGTATAAACTTTCTGCAATAATCTGCTGATGTTATATATTTGTATTTGAAGAATATTCTTCGGTAAATGTATTTTATGGCAAATCAGTCTAGAAAAATTAGTACTTACTAATAAAGTATAAAAATAAAAATAAAAAGTATAAATAAAAATTAGAAAGCAAAAGTAGAAACATTTTAAATTGTACCAGCTCGTGTTTGACGTAAATGCTTACAATCCGCACGTCTATTCATAACAATTTAATCTAACTTAGCTGACAAAGCAATTCCATCCTAGTTACGCAAGTCACCGAATCATAGATGTCTGCGCGCAAACTATCCCTCTCGACGGATTCTAACCCGCGAAAAGAGGAGCACGCGCAATAAAGCTTTTCGCGTGTTAAAGATCGTCGATCTTCGTCGAAGGTGTGTCTCTCGGCTCCGGATATCGTACCCGCGGAGGATCTAATTACAAGAATATATATCTCGCTCTTATAGTCGAATAGCTGAGCGTATATTATTAGCGATTTATCGAGTCGTGTTCCCGGCGGCCCGGCCGTGGCCGTTCTACTGTGTATCTATTAATTATACGAGCGCGAGGATATCCCCGTGGGAATTTCAAAAAGACAATTTCGAGGGAATATCATTTCGCTTGTGCGCCTCGCTCTCTCGGCTCGGTCGCGCGATATCGCGCGGCTGATAAATATCGGTGGCCCGACCCCGGGGACGATAAAGGGTACAAAATATGCCGTGTCCACGGATATATTAGGATCTCTCTCCCGGGGGATAAAAAGGAAACTGCGAGGGACGAGTACCGGGAACGACGGGGAAAAGGTGAAAGGACGAACGAGCTGGCACTGGCCGAACGAAACAAGACAAAAAGGGAAAGGAGTAAAATCAGAGGAACGGGACAGAGACAGAGAGAAAACGAAAGAGAGGGAGAACGAGGGAGAGAGAGGGAGAGAGAGGGAGAGAGAGAGAGAGGGATGCACACGGTGGTTTTTCGACAGGCCCTCGGCCACGGTGCAGCGACGTGGGGTGCACGCGTGGTTGTAGCTTCTTTAAAAGTGGCTGCAGGGCCCCATCGGAGATAATATCGGAGACACTGTGGCCCGCTGAGAGATTTACGCAGGACCCCCCCGGGGGGCCCCTGGTAGGCTCATTCATACGCAAATATTACGAATTGACGCACTCGACTCCGAGGAACGGACACGGTATCAATGATATCGTGTTCCCTCGCAATTTGTAGACCCGCGATCCGCGAACTTTAGACGACCGTTCTATTATTCGGCTAGGAATCCTGGCTTTCTTAGAACGGAGGATCTATTGAAGTTCCCCTTCGCAAGGTGGTCTGTCCCGGAGTCGATAAACGGGCAGAATTGATCGTCCCCCATCAGTATCATCCCCTTTTAACGGCGCAAATGTTATCGGCGAGAGGATATCGATACGGACCACCCTGTACATTGGTATTCATGAAAGGAGCCACGCGGACGTGTGTGCTCCTTGCACGTCTCCGCCAATATTTCATGTGTCCTGACGCTGCTCTGCCACTGGAATGTGATGCACGGCGACTCCGAGGTGTAGAAACAGCTCGAGAATGATGGAACCGGACGCACTGACTACCGATGAGATGGTCTTTCCTCAGGAAGACTGCCGAGTCGCCGGAAGTGCTGCTAGGAACCATTGAGAACGCTTCGCCCGCTTCAAAAGAGTAATTTTTGTTTAGTTCGATCAGTAATAGCACACGCGGAGATTGCACCTCTATCGTTCCAAGCGAAAATTTAAAACAGTTATGGATACGCTGCGGATTTTATGCATTTACTGGAAAAACGAATAGGTGAAATACAAGACCAATATTTTGTTCCATTATTTTTGACAAAAGCAATTCAATTAATGAAACCAAAACTGGAACGACAAAATTTATCATACCGGTTACGCTTTCAACCCTTCGATATCCTTAATTTCCTACAGCAATTTAATTTACTTGACTATACCGTAATAAAAATTAATTTTTTAGACTTGGGCAAAGAATAGTGTCACTCATATGACCCTCGTTGTCATTTAGTTTCTGTTCCTTACAATCAACTTAGACAATTTTTCTCGAAGCATATTAAAAAGAGAAACAGAGTAACTCTTAGTCTTTGCACATTGCTTTTTTGCTGCCGCTAAAATTTACAAAATAATTCGAGAAGGAAATGCAGCGTTTAGTGGACTTTACGAGATATATTTTTACCGCGGAAAATTCGCGCAAGAAAAACGTACCCCTGTAAAATGGCGACGATGCATCGGCCACGCATACCTCCCAGAATACACCGCGACGAAAATACGAGCGTCGTCTACACGGTTCGCTATCGTTTACGCCCTTAAACGTTTGCAACAGCTTAACTAAAGCTATCAGCACGTCCGAGATCGTTGACGCTATTCTTGTCTTTATACATGTGACTGCCGGTGAAATAGTTTTTCTTTTCTCAACGTAAATATTTACACCTCGGGTTTAAGCATCGTTGAGTCACGACCTGCGTCGCCGAAATCTGATTCATGCCCCGGCAAAAGGTTTTTGCTCGTTTCTTATCCTGGTTTAGCTGATTCGTTTTTATTCGAATTCTAGGAGGACTGAACCATTTGAAGAGATTTCAGTGATTTTCAGATCAAGACTACAGTAACAAGTAATAGATATAGGAGTAATAGGAGGAGAATTTGTTGACTATTTAAGAATATAAGCAATAACATTATTGCATCATCTCAATCACAATTGGTACCGGCTACTAAACTTGACTTGCAGTTATTGGCCCGTAGAGACGATTAACTATGAAGTACAACAAATTGGAGTATACTACCTGAAAAAGCAAATCTTTCAATTAACACGAGTGCATCTTTGTTCGCCGAGGGTCGACGCGATCATGAAAAACAAGTATACGTTGACCCAGGCAACGCGGAGGACCTAACAGGACCCACCGCACAGGGACCAATAGGACGCTCGTAACTCGCGTCCGTGACAAGAGTAAGGTACGTCCTCGCTGCGGACGCTGATTGAATCGGTAATGAGCGCCTAAATGGCCGGGCAGTCGATATCCGCGCGGTCTATTGTCATTCAGTGATGAACAACAGGAAATCGTGGCTGGTCGGTGGTGTACCCGTGTCCTTGATTCTTAATAACTTGAAAGACGCTGCAGCTAGCATTCGGAATCGGGGAAATTCCCATTGGACGGATACAGCTGCGTCGTTATTCTTTCCCGTTGAACGTGGGACCAATTCTTCCTTTCTCATCCTGGACTTGGATGATCAAGGTGTCGGCTAAAAATTGAGTAGAGTAGATGGGGAAAAAAATTATGCGTCGATCCGGGTGCCATTTCGGGTAAAAATTGATTGTAGAGGAGACAGAAAAAAGTAACGCACCGGTTTCAGATCTCTTCGATGTGCAGCGTAAAAATCGTGTGCAGCGTAGAAAGAGAAAAAGTTGCGTGTAGGTTTCGGATCTCTTTGGTAGCGCTAGGCGCCGATTCGGCTAAAATTGAGTATAGTGGAGACAGAGGAAAAAAAATGTTACGCATCGGTTTCAGATCTCTCTGGTCTCGCTGGGTGCCGATTCGGCGGCGAGGGAGAACGCGACGCGTAGCCTGCTGGAGTTCTGCTCCCCCGAGTTGGTAAGAGACCCTTAATCGATCCTTTTAATCCGCGATCGACCTCCGGGAGAATGGGATCGAGACGGCTCCGAGAACGGGACGGGCCGCTGAAAGAGAGTAGTCTCTCGTTACAACAGACTCTTGGCGACACCTTTCTTCTGATTCTCGCGAGCCGCCTCTGGGTTCTCCCTTTTTATTCGGTTATTGCTCGCCTTCAAACTCTGCCTCTACGCTTTTTTCAGACGGTGTTCTGGAGCTGTGCCAACTCGACTTTGAACGGTGAAAATATGAACGATTCTCGTCCGAGTTTCTTGACGGGCAGTGTTCTCAATGGTCTTGTTGATTGCAGATGTCAAGAAACATGGTAATTGGACAGGAAGGGGTTGCTGTTACCTCGCGGTGAATCCCATTTGCAGATCCACGTGCGCCGTGTCGGGGTCCAGGAGGCATCTGAACGATTCCTGTCGTCCCAGCGACGAACCTGAGTTCTTCTCTTGTCTGGAAAGGCGCGAGGAAGCGGAACATTGCTGCAGCAACGTCTCCAACGAAACCTGCAGGTCTATTTGCAGGGATCTCTTCTACAAACCTGGGAAAATCTCGAATCTGAAGATGTACAGCAGCAAGGGATGCTTTCATCAGGTCCCGAAATGCTTGAAGAGCGTCGCCGAAGTGAAACATGCCGAGGATCCTAAACAACGTAAGCGAAATTTAATGGGTGGGAAAGGCTCTTGTGTAATAGCAACTCAACAATCTTCACAAATTTTTTTAAGGAGAACTATTTACACTGGATTGCCGGATGAAAGAGACGGTATCTGGTCCGGGGCGATCAGACACCTACCTTCACAATTCCATTAAAAACCAACATGTGTTAAAAAAAAATTATTTAACTTTTTCTATATACCTATAGCAATAAAATCGTAAATGAGCAAATCGACTCGCTCCGGCAATCTAGTGTTAATAATATGCAGATAAAGGTTCTCCTACACGAGAATCGCCTCTTAAACATTTGTTTAATGGCGACCGCGTCATTCGGAGTTCTGTAAATTTCGTTCTCATCAGATCTGCCCTGCTGCAACGAGGCTACCACTCCAGCTTGCCTGGAGACTTGCAAGAGGATTCTGCAGACCGCAACGACGGATCAAGAGATCATGGACGCGCTGACGGAGAAATGCAAGCCGGTGCTCCCCCAGTCGCCATTTTGGAGCTGTTTGTTGAAGTCGGGCTCCTCGAAACCGACTAGACTGCCATTGGACGCGGGAAAATTATCGTGCTGCACGAAGGCGACCAAAACGTCCTGTCAAAATTTATGTTGGAGAGCGTTCCAAGCGGATTGGGAGTCCGCTTGGGTCCAACTGGACGCCGAGTGTCTGTCCTCGAGCATGGAGGGCGAGCTGAGGAGGTGTCTGGAGGATGCTGAGGAACCCTGCGAGATGGGCTGCTCCGGACTGTCCTATTGCGCTCGATTTAACGACAGGTCGACGACGCTCTTTAGGTAAATACTCGGTCGCGTTTGGAACTGGTCCAAGTCTGGCCCCGCTGTTTCTATTCTTAAGATGGGATTCCTACAAACATTGGACGTGTTTCTCAAACGAATTTATGGTGGCGTAATGGCCTACAATTTTTCATAAACGATCTCCAAATTTTATACCGCGAGACTTTGTCAACTCGGATTGTTCTGTTGTTAACAGGTCTGAGATTTTGTTATCCGATATAAAAACTTCAAAGAGATCTCATAGCTCTCTTGTACTTTATGTTGAACCATAATTCATGACTGCTAATACTCCCGTTCACCGTTTCTTACTTTTTGGTCTTCAGGACTTGTTCAGCGTCCGCAGACGAGGCAGCAAAATGGGAAGCGGATCATTGGTCCAGGGGTGGCATAGTTAGAGGTTTAGGGGTGCCTGTGCGCGCTGCAGCTTCCTGTCCACAGGAGACCTTGCGCGCAGCGGCGTGTCTTCTACAGCTAAGACCTTGCGAGTCGAGGGTTCACGAGACCCGACTCTGCCGGGAGGATTGTCTCGAGTTGATGGCCAGCTGCGTAGACTGGTCCGCCATTACTGGGTCCCACACAGCCAATACGCTCTGCGCAAAACTGTCTCCTCCCAGATCGGACGCGCCTTGCGTCTCCTTACGACCGTTCTTGGACGATCCTCAGGACAACGAGTCGGTGGTCCGTTTGGAGGAGGACATTATGACCCCGTGCAAGAGCAATCCTTGCGCTCAAGGCGAGATCTGCGAGCTACTTCCACACGGACGACAGATTTATCGCTGTGTGCCAGGGTGTTCTTTAGGAGAGATGTCGAAGCAACTGGTTCCAACTGGGTCCTGGGTGCAGATACCGCGGTACGATCAACAGGGCTGCCTTAGGATCTGCCAGTGCACTCTCAGAGGTTTGGAGAAGTGCAGGACTGTGCATTGTTTCAAGTTCAACAGCTGCTGGGTGCACGAGCGCTTCATCGCTCACAAGGCTGACTTCTATCTGGAATGTAACCCTTGTCACTGTTTCGAGGGCGAGTTCACATGCTCCAAGAGGACTTGCGGCGAGGTGCGAGTCCCATCGCTGCCCTGCGACTGTTCAGCTCACTATGTCCCGGTCTGTGGAAGGCTAGGCTTCACCTTTGCCTCCGGTTGTCTGGCCAAGTGCGCGGATCTGTCTCCGAACGAAGTGGAGTTCGGAAGCTGCTCCTCGAGAGACCCCTGCGCTACGAACCCCTGCGACAGCACAGAAAAGTGCGTCCGCAGGACCAGAGTGTGCTTGTCGAAGCTCCACAAGCCCTGCCGTCAATACGACTGCGTTCCTCTTGATTGCGACCCTAGGGGCGAGTACAACGGACCGGTTTGCGATAAGGAAAACCGTCAGCATCGCTCGGTCTGCGCTATGATCCGTGCTGGAGCTACTTTGGGGTACAGAGGACAGTGTCTGGAGGGTTGTACCTTAAGAGGACCCGTTTGCGGGGTTAACGGCGAGGTCTACGCGAACGAATGCGCTGCTTGGGCGGAGAGGACGGTGGTAGACTATTTTGGGCCTTGCGTGGCTGTCGGACTAATCGGGGACCAAGCGAGACCACGTTGCGGTGAATTTGTCCAGTGTCCTAAGTTGATCGAACCCTACTGCGTTGGGGTCACGCCGCCTGGAGCCTGCTGTCCTGTCTGCGGAGGGGCGGCGAAACTGTTCTACTCCAAGAAACAAGTATGTTACTCCTGTCTCTTAAAAAGCTAGCTTCCTGTTTGTCTAGAAACAGTATCTACGTCTGAAATTTTTCCTTCGTGAGAAAACGAATACTGAATCAAAAATGATTTCACTGTGTAGGACACAGACATCTCTGGTCTATGCTAACTAGAAATATTACTGTCCTACATTCACCAGTTTCTCAGATATTTTAACACTAAACCTACTATCACTTCTTGCATATCTATTCGTCCTCCATAACACTATAAGACGAAAATGAAGAGTAACAATAATGTGATTTTGGCTCCATTTTTTGAGTTGCTAACAATTAAAAATCCGTCTTAAATGCGACAACCCGGTCAACAGAGGTGTACGTTGCGTACGTCATAGATGCGCGCGACAGTAACGTATCAAGTGACAGATACTCCGCGTGCCTCGCAAGGAGTCACCTGGTAAGAATTGGTTGCCGCATTTTAGGCGGATTTTAAATTGATAGTAAAAAAAAGTAATATAGATAGTTTACTTGAAAGTAAAAAATGAAGCTGAAATCACAATTTTTTTATTCTTCATTTTCGTCTTATGTTGACTTGGAGAACCACCCTTTAAATGTTCTCCCACCCGTAGTCGAACGCCACATATATTTCTTGGAAAAAAAGAAATAAAACGAGAAATAAATACTAAAAAATACATTGTATACGTACTTTAAGAAAAGTCGTAAGGTTAAATAGCGATGTGATTAATGGTGTATGGACGAAATTGTACGCAGAAGTTTGAAAAGGTCAATGTGACCGGCCGTGGTAGGTTTAGTGTTAAAGAACGTGTTTTTTTTACGACTTACCCTGACCTCATCGATAATGTTTTCATCTATTCCGAGTTTTGTCGACAATGACAACATTCACGTCGGATGGTCGACTTTTACCGCGTATAATGAACAGCACAGTGATTTCTCCATATATGTTGCCAAGGCCTGGATGATAAACGTCGCGGAATTATTCCCACTACCGCGGAGTATACTCCGTGACGGGCCAAGAAGCTCGAGAGGCCTCGGACGGCGAGGAGTGTAAACATAACACGGCTTGTGTGTGTCTCCTGGACGACACACAACGCTGGCAAGACCCGTGTTGTTTACATATATCGAGAATTCACTGTATTCGGTGTATTCTTAGCCGAAAATTATTTGAAGACATTGTCGATGAAATGATTGTCGGCGATCAAAACGTGTCGATGGGTTGACTCTTAACGTTGAGAACTGTTTTCACCCCTTTAACGTAGAACTATCTATCGCATGAGTTTCATCAAGATCTCCTCCTCCTGCTCCGGAGGCTGTCTTGAGAATCTTCAGGTGATGCAAACGTGTTTCATTTCGTTGTAGGTGGACAGAATCTATTATATAATGGACGAGGACGAGGACAAGGACTCTGTCACTTTGGAGGCTCTGCTCAGCGCTCTGGGGAGGCAGATCCAGGTCGCGCAGTGTGCGCTTAGGGGTATGATGACTCCGGACAGGGACATATTCATCGTCGTACAGCCGACGTCTAAGAGGCCCTCGATTCTGCAGTTGCGGGCCTGCGTAACAGAGACTGAAAAATTAGTTACCAGAATATTAGAGAGGAGCCCTAGGATCGCGGCCGAGGTGCCCTTAGGCGCTCTCACGAGAGCGGAGATTGCTCATAGTTACATATCCGGTGCCATCGCTGTCGGAGGGTGTCTCGTGCACCTCGCACTCGGCATAATCGTTCATACTGTCGTCTCGTGAGGGCTGAAATAGAGAGAAAGAAAATTGAAACGGTCGCTGGTCACGGTCGAGATAACGGAGAACGAGAACACCGTGATCAGAGACGTTGGATCTCCTCGATCGGATTCTCAAAGGTGCTAAGCATTTTACCTAAAGGCGTATGGTCGTGTCAGCGCGCGATCACGCCCGATTTCATGACTGTGATTCTTCTAGTGCCTACGTAATATACAGGAGAGTATATAATTGTATTTTCGTCGATCTTTTAATATTGCCAAAGAAATGGGAGCAGGTGGAACGTGTACAAAAGGATGGCCGTGCGAAGATGTGGACGGCCATGCGGGTTGTAAATAAAGTCCTAACTTAAGTTACCACACAACGTGTCCGCCGAGCATCCCGTTGTATTCTTCGCAGATAGTCGATAGAAAATACTCCAGCGAACGTTACAAATCACGCGGTTCCAAGTACAGCGGGCATTTCGACAAGTGTTTTTACTTTAAAATCTACAAAATGGTTTGTTCACTGAAGTTTCATGGTATTGAAACCGTTATTGCAAAAAATCTCTGAAGATCTTGAAGACCCGCAAAACAATTATTACTATGTTAATACTAAGAAGCCATTTACAATCTTTTCAATAAGAAAGCTGCTTCTAATCGGGGAAGCAGCGGCTCGTCAATAGAAAAAAATATTAAACATAACCGACGGCTATTTATCGAGTGCCCACTGTGTGCAAGAACCGAAGAACCGCGATCGATCCGTCGCAATCGTGGACATCGCTAGAACTCGGATCACTCGCAGAGAAAATTATTGACAGGATCGATATCTTCCGTAATCGTTAAGTATACTTCGTTATTGTACCGTTAAATACAAAGTGTTTGTATAGTCATTTATAAGTTTAACAATAAATCTCTAATTTTACTCTCATACGCAGTCCAGTGAATTCATAGTACCGTAGTGCGTAAGATATAGCATGTACAACGAGGGATGGTTCTTTACAACACTTTGTATCGACCGCGGGAGCCGGTGTGGGCGCCCGACGCCTGCAGCTTGATCAATTCTTCCTTGATGAGCCGCGAGACCTCAGCCTTGGCCTTGCTGACGGCTAATTCGCTAGTAGACTCTATAGCAAGGTATAGCTTTCTCTCTCCTTCTGGCGGAGCTTTGCCGGGGGCTATATACGTTCCTCTGACAGTTAGACCGGCCTCAGAGTATTCGGAGATCTGCGCCAGAGCCTCCTTGCTAGTTACTCGCCACCTAGCTTGTTGCGGGAAGTCGTTGATCTCTAGTTCCTCCTCGTATTTACGGAAAGTCTGCTCGCCAGCCTCCGCGTCGCTCTCTACAAGGTCCTCTTCTCTAGGCTGATAGTTCAACTTAGTGTTCAGCTTGGCAGCCAACTGCTCTGCGACCGTCTTCGCTGTGATCAGGTTAGTAGGTCCAGCACCCTTCAGAATGGCCTCGGCTGCTTGCTGAGTCGCGCCCTTCGCCTCAGCGCCTAAGTTCTTGGCTATGTTGATCTTGGACGCCAGTCGCCTGGCAAGTTCCAATTTGTCGGTCGCACTAGGCACAGGCTGACCAGGGACAGAGATATTGGTAGCAGACGGCCTGGCGATCTCCCTGACGGTCCTCTTCGGCGCCAACATGCTCTCTATTTGTTGGTCTATGTCGTTCTCTATATCCTCGTCGTCGGAGTCCTGCAATCCCAACGCTGCTTTCTGGAACTTCTTCTTCTCGTTCGCCAGTGCCGCCTCCGATTCGTCGAACTTGAACCCTTTGCCGCTGAAACCGCCTCCTGTGTGCACCTTCTTGCCGTCGGCTGCTTGTCTGGCCTTGTAACCCTCCCAGAGTTGGCGCAAAGGTTCCGGGACAGGAACGCCAGCCAATTCGTGGGCACGAAGAATGTCGCCGGCGTAGCGTTCCTGTTCTGGCGTGATAAACGTGTACGCGTATCTGGAAGGAAGAGTACAGTGTCATAATTTTTGTAATTTTAATTTTCAGTTTTTACTCCGATACGAATAAAAGCTTACCCTTTGTTCCCAGCTCGTCCTGTCCTCCCACACCTATGCACGTAATCCTCATAATGATTCGGACAATCATAGTTCACCACGAGAACAAGATGCTTCACATCTAAACCCCTCGCAGCGACGGAAGTAGCAACCAACAGTTTCGTTCTACCAGCCTTGAAATCCAATATCGTCGAATCTCTATCGCATTGGTCGATCCCACCGTGAAGAGACATACAGGAATAGGAAGCTTTCATGAGGTCCTTCAGCAAAGTGTCCGCATTCTCCTGTTTATCCACAAATATTATGGTGGAACCCTTATCCTGATAATGTCCTAGAATTTCCAGCAGCTTGTAGAACTTCTGATCCTCTTCGAGAACAACCACGTGTTGCTCAACATCCTTGCAGACGATCGACCGGCCTCCGACCTGGACTTCCACCGGTCTGGTAAGAATCCTTCTAGCCAGAGCTTCCATCTGCCTGGGAAACGTGGCGCTGAAGAGTACGGTTTGTCGATCCGGTCGAACGTTCTCCATGATTCTCATTACTTGGGGCTCGAAACCCATATCGAACATCCTGTCAGCCTCATCGAGAACCACGTACGTTACTCTGCGCAAGTTCGTCACCCTGCCGCTGTTCGCAGCGAGCATATCGATCATTCTTCCGGGTGTGCAGACAATTATCTCGGCTCCTCTCTTCAGCTCCGCTATTTGCTCGGATATCCCGGTTCCTCCGTAAACGCAGACATGAGATAACCCTAACGACTTCGTAAACTTCTTCGAGTCTCTGCCGATCTGCATGCAAAGTTCCCTAGTGGGCGTCATGATCAGCGCGATTGGACCATCTCCGTCCGCCAGCGGGGATTGGTCGAGAATATGTCTGAACATTGGCAATAGAAAAGCTAATGTCTTTCCGCTCCCGGTCTTTGCTATGCCTATCAAATCGCGGCCAGACATGATAGCAGGTATAGCTTGGCACTGAATAGGCGTCGGTTTCTCGTAACCCAGTTTCTTTAGCACCTCTAGCTCCTTCTTCGTCACGCCGCACTGTGCCCATGATTTTATAGGTTTAGGGCAACCCTTTCCTTTCACGCGGATGCCCTCCAGCTCCTCCTTGTACGCCTCCACTTCTTCCGGCGTCATTCTCGCTGGAAATGCGAAAAACATTAGTCAAGATCAATCAAGGTGATCACGTTGAAGCTCAGACAACATACCAATTTCAGGTACTTCGACGTAAAATGATTTTCTAAATGGTTGGTACTCGGTCGTCGCGTGGTCGACTTTAGCTAGTTCACGTTTCTGCTTGTTCGCGATACCGGCGGCCGTCTCGTGCAGATTCTCTCCTTCTTCTTCACTGGAATATTCTAAACCATCTTGATTCTGCTCGATCAGTTCGCCTTTCTGCTTTTGCACCTTCTTCTTGGCCACGCCGGTCACTATGACTACGCCTCCGCTCTGAGTGCCTCCTGTGCCTGTACCATTATTCGTGCTCTTTGCGCCTTTATTGTCCAGTTTGTTCACCTTTCGAACTTCTTCTTGAACCTGTTTTAAATTACGTTTGATTAAGTGCATGTGACAATTGGTACAGTAATAAATTTGGGTATAGTTAATAATTACCTCTGCCATGAAGGCGTCCAGAGGATCAACTTCCTCCTCATCGTCCTTTGCTTCTTCCTTAATTTCCTCGATTTCCTCTTTCGCGTCACCCTCTTCTTTAATTTCCTTGTTGCTGTTCTGAACAACAGGAGTCTCTTCGTCACTATCGTCTTCGAGGGACCATTTTTTCATGGGCAGCTGAAGGTTTGCTAAAATGGATGCCTTACCGTCTTTCTTTGTCGCCTCCAGCTCTTTCTTTTTCCTCTCCGCTCTCCACCTTTCTATTCTCTCTCTTCTCTTTTGCATTTCCAATTCTAATCTTTTCTGCTCTTCCTCCTGTGACAAAGGGCAAACAAGTAAGGCTTTAATCAATTGGCGGACAGAGCTGGAACAAAGAAATCGCACTGAATTAATTACCTTGTCCAACTTAGTGTGATCGAACGGCAATTCGTCGCTGTCTCCCTTCTCCTTCTCCTTGCGCTCTCTCGACCGCGATCTGTTCGAGCGATCTTTGCCTGAACGTGAAGACTTTGAGCCTGTAAGACGCTTTTCTTTACTGTCTCCACTAGCATACCGAGAACAATCAATAAACGTTAACAGATTATTCCATTAATATAAGCATCTCGAAAGAAGACTTAAAAGAACCAGTGTTGTATCTCCACAAGCAAATTTCATTAAAGTACTACTGCCAGGAGCATTTGCAACATGTTGAAAAGTTGGCGAAAGATCCAAATCACATTAACTATACAGGGTATTCCAGATTTTAGCGATCAAATGAATTATGTATTCATATAACAAATTTTAACTACTCTAACCCTTCAGGGACGACGATGAAATGTCAGTTTGCTTCTGTACGGTCAACTTTATATGATGTTATAGATGTTACAATAGTCTCTTAATTAGTTAGATTTTTTAATATTTTCCCTAGCAATCTTCAAACTCTAAAAAGTGAACAATAATGCATAGAAACACGTTGTATCGAATAATCAGACCTTCTGTAATCAATTTTAAAATACTCCTCAGAGTCGCTACAGCGCACTGATGTCGGATTTAACAACAATCAAGGGTTAGAAAAATTTCCTATACAGGATTACCAGTTCCATTGTTCTTTAACTTCAACTACAATTATTTCTTGTAACGTAGTCAAATATTCTCTTTTAAGAATGTTATTTAGAAGAAAATTAGTCAATTCCTTTCGAAGATAATATAGTCATTAATCCTTTTAGTGCCTAACAGTGATATATCATTGATATGTGAACCGATATAAGTCTGGTCAACACTGAAAGAATTAAAAGTTCTGCTTTTAGCAGATGAAGTGTTAAAACCTGGGACAACCTGTATAATAACAATTACAATATACCGTTTCCTGTCACGGTCCCTGTCTCTTTCGGAGCGTTCCCTTCGATCACTCCTCTCCCTGTCTCTGTCCCTAGATCGACTTCTTCGTTCCCTATGTCGTCCCTTATCCCGGTCCCGGTCCCTATCCCTGCTCCTTGATCGTCGTCGTTTCTTTTCCGGTGTGGCCGACCGCGATCTCGATCTCGATCTCGACCGTCGTCTGTGATGTCTGTCTCTGGAAGACGAAGAGAAACAGCATGAGAAAGGGACATAGCATAATGTCACGAACACAACAGAAGGTACGTGGGACAATTATTCAAATTATACTTGATTGCACACCGAATGGAGTTAACCTTAAAAAATCGTGGAACCAAACTTTTCACTTACTTGTCGCTACTCCGAACCATGACTAGTGATGCCGCTCAAACACTAACAATTATAGTCCTAAATCTGGGCTTTTGTACTACAGGAACATGTATCTCGTGTTCCTGTTTGACTTTGAAACGAAATACACGATGATACACGATGCAACAGCTTTCGTTTACAAACGCAAAGCCAATTTATTGTCGCTTTGCTTGTGCTGCCACCAATGCAGGTCTCTTGGACATGAACCATATACTGAGAAAGGAATCTCCATTTCTTAACGATGATAACGCAAATTTCTTGGTTATTCGCTTGGTTGACTTCCGGTAGCTGTTCGCATCCGGGTTTTAAAAAAGTTTGAAATGTAATGAGATAAAATTGAAACTAATTCCTTGGTTTTGAAAGTATAGAATTAGTAGCTGGAAACTTCTTAATAAGTATCATAATGGCAGTAATAATGTCGATATGCCGCCACCAGTAACATAAAATAATAATGTCTTCTAGAATCATTAATCGAAAGAAGATTTTCAATATATAATATAATTATTGAAGATATTAGTAATGGAGTTCTTGCCACTTTAAGGGAGTCGCTTATGATATTTTATGCTAACCTTGTAATTTTGTATCATAAAATTATGGATTTATCATCAGACCTCCATGTATATTTTTATTAATACTTCAGCTATATCCACAAATTTTATTTACAATATAAAAACCAAAATTGTGGTTGTTATTTATAATTAAGTATATCCCTGAGTGAATTTTTTATTTTTTTATATTTTCGATGATGGAAATAAGAAATTAAAGTTATAACGCAATCTTGGAGATCGTGTTTCGACATTTTATTCTTTCTTAATCTCTTGAGGGCTATAAAATTGATAAACAAATTGTTTTGACTCGACTGCGGTACTGGTTACCTCGGCAGGTGTACTTCAGTTCAGGTGTACTTTTAAGTGCACAGTCAAGTTTGGAATCGTTCAATGGTGCAGGTCTTATGCTTTATTGGCTTATTGCTTGTGGACAATTGATCGTTTATCTGATTAATCATAAATTTTAGTACAAGTATAGTAACAATTAATGTTCAGTCACCGAGATCAATCACAGAAAGTGAGCGAGATATTTGCATTTTTACTGCACGTCCTGGATAATTTCTCGTAAAATATAGCAACCCTGATTACGGTATTCATCAACTCAAGAATCCTCATTTAACGAAAATTTCTATTCCATTCTATATTTCACAGTTCTATAACTGCAACTAAATTACTCTCAAAGAATACCAAATCAATATTCATCAACCACAACACTATTTCCTTCATTTAATTTTTACGCTTATTTCTTGAGCACTCGATTCACTATAAAGTGGATGCACCCTATCGAAAAGTATGCTAAGAATAATTCCCGTCCTCAAAGGGTTAAACGTAATCTGGCAAATGGGTGATAGAAACGTTTCGATTCTCAATTAAAACTTTTGGTTCTGCAAAAGTGATAAACAAGTGGTATTACGATCGATGTCTATCGTAAATAACGAGTATCGCGAAGAGCCGAACGAGCTCCTCAGGGAATCATCCTGAAGAGCATCAAGTGGCATTTAGTATTCCGTTGGCGAAATTATTCGTCGTCCTCTGCGTGGGTTATTTACCAGAGGAGCCACGGTATCGGCTCGGAAATCTCGTCATCCTGGGAAAAACCGAAGCCCCGCGACATATGCGCGAGACATAAGAAGCGAATGACGATGGGTCATTTTTATCGCAAGCACGAACTCGACGCCCGTACGTACAAAGACCGTGGAACCGATCCATCCTGGATTCTGAGCTCGTTCGTATTCCGATTGAGATTCAATGCGAACGATTTAGGGACACTTTACAGTTATCGTCGTCGATAGACGTCGTCCACCTCGTTCGCCATCCCGCCCCCGGTTCTCTCCTCGCCCACGGTTTATTTTCGATTTTAAAAGTATCAGAGGCTCGCGGCGGCGTTCACCTGTCGCGTGCTCGACTACACCTGCTTAAGTAACTTTCCTTTACGTCCGCACCATCTGTCTCTTCGAGTTTCGCCGGGCCGATTGGCAGATGCGACAAGTTAACCGGTCGGGAATGTTCATTTAACCGCCTAGACGCGTTCTAGGTGTTTCTGGCCGGCAGATGAGCCGAACATCTGTGCGTTTCAGCCTCGAATCTCCACAGAAAACCACTGGTTTCGCTCGGCAATCATTTCTGCGCGTTGCCTTAGCCTCGAACTGCCCGCAGATCCAAGTTACAGTCGTAAAATCGAAGATCTCGCTGCGAAAACTGGGATAATTTGAATGTTTACGTTGTTGGAAACAAAACAAGTATTGCTTGGGACCTGAGAAATTCTTTCTCTTCATGATCTCATCGATAGACTGCCGATTTCATGCGTTTATGGTAAGAAAACGAATTCCTGCTCGAAAAATCGGCGAATACAGTGATTTCTCTCTACATGCCGCCAAGTCCTGGATGATAAACGTCGCGAAATTATTCCCACTACAACAGTGTATACCCCCTGAGGGGCCACGAAGCTCTAGAGGCCTCGGACTCGGGTATATCTCGTGGACGAAACATGACGCTGGCAGGACTCGTGTTGTTGACATATATCGCGAATTCAATGTATCCGGATCAGTTTGTAAATCTCGTTGCCAGGCCAAGAAGACCGGCCGCTCGTGTCTCCGCACATAGCCAACATTCGCTCGAAAGAATTTACAATTTATCCTCGTAGGAAAGGTCCCCGTGAATCCCGATCGATCCTCGAATTCCTGCGAACAAAGAAATAATGCAAGGAACATGGTCGGGTCGGTTCGGGCCCACGGTTGCGTGTACGCGCGCGCGTATCTGCTCGCATAAAGGAATCTCCCAGGCTGACAATACGCGATATACCTGACCGACAGAACTTCTGGGAAAACCGATTCCTTCTCTCGATTTCCTGTTTGATGCTTTCTTACGCTGAATACCCAGCCCGTCAGAGAAACGTGAAATACACGGAACTGGTTTTTCTAATTAATTCATGTACGCGATGTAGCTGTCAATGACTTCGATTTATTACTTTCATGAATCGGCACGCGATTTCTTGCAATTCGATCATGCGTTTGCGACGTAACTGTCGATGACTTTTCCCCGATTTACGAGTCGGCACACGCGGAATTTCTACGTTATGCAGACACACAGCTGCCCGTGCTATCTACGGTCAATATTGGCACGTTCCCCGTTCGCTTCTCTCGCGGGCACGCGCCATTTTGGATATCGCCGACTTCGCATCGATCCACGTCGAATCCGTTCAGGAAGGAACCTCGGAGATCGGTAACCCTTTCCGAGATGGTATAGTGTTTCGATGCCAGTCACAGGAAGTAACTCGATACAGTTGGCTTCCGAGCGCGCGTGCGGACGCTTAGCAAGCGGAATCTTGCTTGAGGTCGGAAACGATCGTACCTTCCGGTGCACGATCGTCTCCGATCGTTTCTCGACGCATCATCCAACGGCAAATACATTCTAAAAGTACTTCCTAAACCTTCTGACCCACATTATTTGCGGTCTTCAGTGTACCACTGGGAATTAGAAGAATCAACTGAAAAGCGAGTGAATTGTGTAATTCTTCACTGACCATGCACAGCTTCGTACAACCAATTTCCGAAAACATATTTTTGAAGATTTTTCTTGTCTTAATATAACATTTTATTCGTTCGAATCAATCGCTGGGAAAATGCATTTATGGCAAAAATTAGTAGTTGAAACACAGAATAAAACAAAATTCATTAAATGAATTTCGTGTTACCGCTACATTATTTACAACCTGTTCAAATTATCGAGAGAAAGATTCAAAATTTATGTGCGTTTCTTGTGATTGATGTTGACAATTTTTATTTTGCGAGTAATTTTGAAGAGAGCTGTTCGTGCGCAAAGGAAAATTCTTTTGACCCACATTTTCAGCATTTTCCATTGAACGAGTTGGAATGATTTGTTCGATAGTCGACTAAAAAGCGAATAGATTGTGCAATTCTTCAGCTTTCATCGCCGCTGTAGGAAAATGTAAGGAATATTTTGGAATAACACGAATGGTCTCGATGGCATCTGTTCGTGATCAAAGGGAAGCCGGATGAGAGCCACTGCGGAACAGAAGGGCGCGTGCCATGAGTTCACATCTGCCGCAGTTGTTTTCGCAGCCCCTCGTTTCTTTCTGGAACACCACCACCACTGCGTCGCTGATAAATGCGTCTCCGGTTTCAGAAAAAAAGGCTTCCGCAGGAAGCAGTACAGGGCCTTTCCTTCGCGATCTTTCCGTTTCCTCTCTGGGCCTAAAGAAATCGGCTTCCACGGAAGGAAACCTCGAATTTCGAAAAAAATCAATTGCCCTTTCTACACCTACGAAACCGCGACGTTGATTACTTTCTTCAGAATTTCCTCGAGCCTCGAAGTCGAACAAGTCAGTCCCATGAGAAAAGGGAAGTTCAGTTCTGTCAGTTTTCAAATGTATTCTCCGAGTCGAAAAACTTTGAACGATGATCGCCTATTGTATACAGAGTGCAGCATGTTTTTTCTGGAAATCGTCTAGTAGAGGAGGATAGGCCTCGCAGCTAGCGGTAATAAGAGGAGAAGCTGTTCAGACGGTGTGACGATTTCCTCTTCCTTTCTGCTGCTTGTGCCCCCACAAAAGACTCTCTCATTTGTCGGCTTCGCGGTGCCTCCTAACCCGCCGTGGAAACGCATAATCACCGGCGGCCTAAGCTGCAAATTGCACGTTCGGCCGGCCAGTTTCGCTCCGGTTTTCCAATATCATTAAATGCCTCTCGGAACTTAGAATACTGCGCGGAGGCGGGGATGTTATGGGTCCTCGGACGCTCCATTTCCCATCATTTGAATCCATAAACGCTGCCTCAGCTCCGTAAAATCCACACGCGTTGCTGGGAACAGGAAACGAGCTAACGAATTCGACTTTTGCGTTGCACGAAGATCTCAGTTTGCCGAGGTTCTACAAATTGAACGGGAACGAGGGGCTGTTAGATCTTGTTCTCTCCAGGGAGCCCCATCCATTAGATTGTTTGTAATAATTAGACTGCGGATCTTTATGCGAAATAAAAAATATTTGCATCGATTGCAGGACACGGGAGCGACATAAAAATTTCTTTCTTCTTTCAATTATTTTATTAAGCTAAAACCAATACGCTAGTGCCCTTAAATCTTTTTGATATGTCCACTGCTTTAAATTGTGCTTAACCATTTTTGTCATAAACGCATAAAATCCGCAGTCTAATAATAATACATTAACCCTTTGCCCTACAATATCGAGTCGGATAATAAACATGTATGTTATTAATTTCGTGTAAACCGAAATAAAATTCTATTTTATTGTAGTTGATATATATTTCCTTTAGAGAAAACATAGGCATGTAATAAATATAAACCATTTTTTTTCTATGAAATTATGAACGGTGAAAAATTTCTAATCATTATAATCACAAAATAAATAGTAGTGCAAGAAGTTAATACCGTTCGAGAGTTTTAATTGATTCTTCGCTTAGACACAATTTTATTGAAGATTCAGCACCTATTTTTCTATGTAAATTTAATACTAATTTGTTCCTCCGAACTTTTTTTAGACTACATAGAATTTTAATGGAATTATGGAAACGGTGATTACTAGTTTGTGCATTTTGCAATTACTCCTCTTGATAGAACATATTCGATCAAGATCGTAAACGTGACTGCTGAAATAAATTTTTAGACAAAACATAAATATTTACAAAAATTGTTTATATGTATTAGAATAGTTCAAAGGATAAATATTCTTGTCCTATGTATAATTTCAAGGTCAAATAATAGATTCATGTATGTGTATATAAACATTTTTCCAGGGAGCGTACAGCCATAAAATTATGTAATCGAAATCCTATTAAACTCTACCTGAAAATTCGACTGAATTCTTTTCTAGAAAAATTCAGCCTGTTATTTAAATGCTGAAGATGAGCCTATACTACACGAAGAAGTAATATTTTCACTTCATGCAACCTCTACTCAGGGAATCATCGACCTCCAGGGTTCGAGAAATTTAGAAAACATTGGACAAGGGGCCCTCGAGTTCGAGGTATCGGTGCGTGGCGCAGAAAATAATGGGAGGGGCCCCGAATGGAACGGAGCCGGGGCTGCGCGGGTCCCCTTCTCGGGGCCCAGCGCAGGTAAGCAGCTGCAAGCATCTGCAGGGGCAACGGCAGCCGCGTGCTTAAATTAGTCCCGGCACAACTGTCGTCCGCGTAACATGTCAGGGAATCGCTCCCGAGTCTTGTGCATCCAGTGACTTTGCTGCCCTAACAGAAACCTAATTGTTTCTCCGACTATTCCGCATACGAGACGTGTGTGATCATCGCCGAGGCCGGAGGATCGCGGAACCATGCTGAAACCGTCGTACTGACATCGTCGATCTGCATAAAGTTCGTTTCTGTGAGTCGTTCGTAGATTATGAAGAGATCCCCGAAGTGCCGAGTCTCATAGTGAAAGGACTGCTGGCCTGGATGGCTTCGAGGTGAGTTCGGGAAGAGGAAGAGGATCACCGGGGATCCAGCGGATCGTATGAAGGATCGAGAGTACAAAGGACGAAGATGCTGATACTCAGGCTGTTGGTGACGCTGGTCATCTGCTGGACGGCCAGCTGCGACCTGCTGGACCTCTACGTGCAGCACATGGACGAGACCATGAGGACGCTGGCCTACAGGAACAGACATCACCCGAAGGACCTCTCCTCCAGGACCAAACGGAGTTTGCGGGAGCCGATGCTGCGAGTGGGCACGTTCAAGAAGCAACGTTTGGACGTCGACGAGGACTGGTACTTGCAGTGGAAGGTGAAGAGGAAGGTCCCTTACGGAGAAGACGGCTTGGACTTCCCTAACTCGCAGGAGGACAACTTGGACCCGAGCCAGCACGAGTTGCTGAGCAATCGGAGTCGTGTCGCCGGCTCGGATCCGGAGGAAACAACGTTGAAGAGCAACGAGACCTTGGACACCTTCGACATCGAGCTCTCAAGCGAAGACTCGTCGAGGTTCAACGACAGCACAGATGTCCGACAGAACCTGGAATCCATGTCCGAGTTCCGGGAAGAGACCACCGCGCAGGCTGAGGTGCTACAAGCTGACGTTGAAGTCGAGAAGAACTCACAGTTCGAGGTGATAGAGTCCGATGTTTCGTCTGTCAGCCATATCGACGATCCTATCCTGAAGTGGACTCCGAAATCGAGGGACAGGGCTCCCAAGAAGTACGTTCCTCCAACGGACAAATTGGCCAAGCTGTTCCGCAGCGGAAAGTACCTGGATCCTGAAGAGACGATCGATAACAGGCCCAAGAGGAGCGTCAAGGTGCCCAAGTTCACCAGACACGAGGAGCTAGACGATGATGGCGAGGTGATCCTTGAATGGGATCCTTCCGACGAGGAGATGGTCACGTTCAAGGTCACCGCGAAGACCTTGGGCTACGTCGGCATCGGATTCAACGAGAAGGACCACATGAAGGGGGCTGATATTCTTCTCGCCTGGGTCGACGATCACACCGGCACCGTCAATCTGCTGGTGAGTCGTCTTCGTTTGCTTCTTCGTCTTTCTCTGCTGCTGCTCCGTCTTCTTCTTCTTCTTCTTTCTTTTGGTCGGTTCGATCTCGATCTTTGGGGTGATCGATGAGGGACTGGACGCGGAGGTATTCGAGCCCGTGATCGATAGGCCCGAGACCATGCGGGGTTCGACAAAAAGATCGCGTCCTCTATTAAATTTGTGGCTCTTTGTCTGGTGGCAAACCGCTCGCTACGGTAATTAAGGAGAATGCCGGGTTTCGCCGTAAATCTGTCTTTTTCCACAAACATGCCCCTTTTCGGGAGAGCTTGTAATTAGCTGCTGGCTTTTTCTAGCTCCCGCGTTGCTATTAACGTCTGAAGAACTACTTGAGAAGTTGCAACAAGCGAATGTTTCGAGGTGTTCGTTTCGGACACCCTCTTCGAGAAATATCAGCTGCGCGCATTCATTCGTGGCCCATTTTTGCCGAATTTATCCTTTATCCATCATAATATAAACTTTAGCTCTTAGTAGAACAGTTTGTAATATTCACGTATTTTGTATTTCTTTGTTTTACTATTTACAATATGAAGTATTTCAACAAATTATTTATAGAAATCATTGTGATAATCGCAACTTGGGATTATCGGAGGTACTGTAGGCATCTTTTCAGATTAAAAAAAAACGTTTACAGCGTAAGGGTTAAAAATATAAATCTAGAAATATAAAAATATTAATAATATATATCCAGAAATTTTATCGAAATAAAACTTTATAAATAAATTCTAAAAGATTATTCTTCATACAGCGTTTATAAAAAGATCGTATTACAATTACGAAGGGGATGATTTTACATTAAGACATAAAAACGAAGCATGAAAATTAAAAATTTGTCAAATTACTGGATTTTTCACCAGAAGATATCTAGTCTCGATTCTTTTTAAATCGAGGCCTCGGACAAAACGATTTTGTTCATCACGCATAAGAACGTCTCCCATATTGTTCACAGCTATATTGAACATATATTTAACAACAACAACGTCGTATATTTAACAACAGTTCTTCTTCCACGATTTCGAACATAAAAATTATATTTCACAGTGTGCGTATCTTGGCAAGGATCAAGTTATGTGGGATCGACACCGTTTCACGCCGTTTTCCCTAGCGATCTGCAAAAAGCCGCGTTTTTGCGGGGAGCAGAACCGATCGAAATAGCGGTAAATTATCGCGAAGTTCTGTGTCCTGTTTTTGTATTGATACCGGGTACCGATCACAAAGAGTCAATTTACAACGACACTCGACGCTGCGATCGCGGCTCTGCATTCGTCGCACGGATATTCTAATCGGCAATTAGCATAGGACGCGTGAGAATAATATAATCAACGATCCAAGCCGGGAAAGTCGATCTGCCTTACTGTCGGGCGTTAATCGCGTGGGAAGAACTCGGTTCACGTGTGCACACACCGGCGAGTATCGATACCCGATTTCTCAAACGGCGCCGTTCGCGCGATTTTATTTGCGCGACTGGTCTCCCGTGATCCTTGATCCTCGATCCCCGTTTGACGGGGTATGCTGGAATCCGAGACCTCGGGAATTTTTTTTCAGAGCAACTACTGATCCTTCTGCATCCGGATTTTGAGCGCGCATTAATTTGTCTTGGAAGTACACTTGTTATTTATTTAGAGTGAAAATAATCATTATATACATTTTTGCATGTTTCGAGAAACCTGGATGCACGGTTGCCATGATCTCGATCTTTTTTTGCTCACTCGAAACAAAGAAATGAAGTTGTTTATTAGTCGGTATGAATGTAGTTACGGTTCGAAACAGAAGAAATTAAAAGTTTCGATTATTTACAAAATGGCGGCATTCTGGAGTCGAATTATCGATTCGTTTTATAGTTTCCTACATTCGGCAGGATTAAAAAAGTGAATAAAAAGTGATGGATTTTTGAAATTTTTATTCGAGCGATAACAGGGTGAGTGCTGAGGATTATCTCAAATTTTCAATCGGTTAACTAGAAAAAGTCGATTTTTTTGAAAATGGAAAACCAGAATAAAGCTCGATAAAGGATTCGAGAACATTTCGCGACGCGCCTCGAGCCGGTCAGTCGGTGACCAAGAAAGAGGATGTTTAATGGACTGGCGAGTTTTTCGCGATCCTTTCTGCCAGGGTTCTCGAGACAGCCGGAGATCTATCGACGAGGATCCTCGTCGCCGTGAATCCGAACGAAGAAAAGGAGAGGCCCAGTGGAGGGGAGTAAGATCAAGAGAGTACAAAAAGAGAGAGGCAACAAAGAAGATGGAGAAGAGGTGAAGGTGAAGGAAGAAGAAGAAGAAGAAGAAGAAGAACACTACGACGGCGACGACGAAAAGGAGGGACGAAAGAAACAGAGATGAAAAAGGAGCGAAAGAAACGGAAAGCCAGGGAATTAAAGGAAGATTAAGAAGGCGGCCGGGCCAGAAAGGGAGGTCGAAACAGCAGTCTGAAGGATCTGCGAAGCTGCACGAAAAGAAAAACAAAAGGGCCGTCGCGGGTTAAGGTATCGGCCTCCTCTCTACGAAATCCTCCTCTTCGAAGAGGGACTCGAGGTTCGGGACTCCATGGGTCCCCACGATCCGTAATGAGGTCCGTTTAATTAACGCGTCATGGGAGATCCGAGTCGATTTCCCTCTCGTCACGATGCATAATAGCTGGCCAGCAGAAAAGAGAAAAAAGAGGAAAGCTAGATAGCTTCGTCGCCCGTGTCTCGATTTTTGGTGCCGTTCCTATCGTGTTTGCCTATTCATGAACCTTCTTCTCCTTCTCTCTGTCTTTGCCTCGTCCCTCGGTTTCCCCGCCTCATCCGCTTTAACTATCGCATAAATTACTAACGAGATAACTTTGTGCCATGAGAAAAAACTCGGCAGCGTTTAAGAGTCGACCGAACGCTCTCGGGGTTTCCGCTCCGGTGAGATGCAACACGAGGATTAAAAAGGAACTGGTTATCGGAACCTGCTCCGTCCGGCTTCTCCGAATTCCTAATTTTAATTAAATTTATATCCGTGGACAACCGGGACGTCCGTCAATTGTTCGCCCTACGTTTTCCGAACGTCTCGCAGGGCTGGTCGGTTTGTCGGACTGCTGACCGAATTTTTCGGTTTACGCGCACGAACGACGACTAAAAGCGGCTCGGCTGCTCAGTGACGACTAAAATGGGTCTCGTTAATTGAGGGGCGGGTTCGTCTGTCGGCATTTAGAAAAAGAATACTCGAACGCATAGAGGAATTCAGTATAAGTTCTTATGCGAGTCATGTTCAAATTATGTTACAATTATTTTATTCAAAAACGACTTTTGCACAACCATTTTGTGATCATAATGATTAGAAATTCTTCTTCGTTCGGAATTTCATAGAAAAAGAAAATCCTATGTTATCTCCAAAGGATATATACCAACTGTAACAAAATAGAAATTTATTTCTGTTTAAAGGTAATTAATAATATACATGTTTGACTCGATATCGCCGAGCACGGGGTGAAACCCTTGAAGTGTTGAACCAAACAAAAATATTGATTCACACCACTTTCGCGTCGCCGTGGGTTAATTCGAAATTTCCGTTGTTCTTGTGCAACACGAGTTCATCCGACAGCAGAAAAATGGCGAAAACCGGTAGCGTCGCGGTTAATAAGAAAGCCTGTGCTATTTTCGAAAACGGCGAGGCAGGCACGCCGTGCTCACGTAGTCGCGAGTTAAAAACGAACGTACGAGGAATTTGCAATAAGTACGCTTAACTGCCCGCCGCGATTTAATCTCCCTCGCGCTGGCATTGAAGTCACCAGGAGAAGCAGCAGCAACAGCAGCAGCCGCGCGCAGCAAAGAGAGTATACCGAATGTATTAAGACGAGGGACGCTCGGCATTACTTACCGCGACTTCGAAATGAGGATCGAGGGAATGAGACGGCGTAGAATTCAATAATGATTCCACGAAGACAAAGAATCGGAAAAAATGATAACTCGACGATCAGGGGTCACCGTAGGATCTGAGCGGTGCAGGAGATCATCAGCCAGAGTAGCAATCATCGATGAACGCTCCGCAGGAACGCTTTACAGGAGGACCGATTATCTCAGCTAAATAAGGAAACGTAAATGTTCGAATAATAGTTACTTAGTTACAGTCCTGGATTCGATCTTTATTCATTTGTACCTTAAAGTAATCTATTTCGAAGCTTGCTGGCATAATGGAGACGTTACATGTCAAATAATCGGTTCGGATAATCGAAATCTTACTGTACTTCTCACGACTTCGAAATCGAGGGAACGAGACAGCGTGAAATTCAACAACGACTTTCCCAGAAGGCAAAGAATCGCTCTCGGAAAAAAAGAAGTGGTAACTCAATGATCAGGGTGTTTCTGTAAGGATCGAGGCGATTCAGGAAACGATCGTTCCGTGAGGCGAGCGTTTCATCGTCCCACGCGATCGCCACGGACAAATGAATAGACAGAAGAATTCCAGTAAATCAGTCGCGGCTTGAAAGATGGCGGGACGACGTCGTAAAGTCAAATTGGCAATTATTTGAAATCCAAACCGGGGGCGCGAACGAACGACGACTCTCTACGGTGCCTTCTCTCTCGGCTTCGGCTCGATTTACCTGGCCCTTGTCCATGGCGACGACGACCATGAAGAGGGAGAGAAAAAAAAAAGAAGCGGCCTGAACGTAACCGAATGGTGAACGCAGGTGGGAGAGGAGAGCCGCTCTGGGAATGGCCGGTAGAAAATTAACGAACGTCCAGCGTTCCACCGGTCGAGATAAAGTTGTGATAAATTTACGTCCGACGAGGGCATCGGACAAACTCCCTGTCCGACTTTCTTCCAGCAACCCTTTCCGCCGCGGATTAATTGTGTGCGCAGGTTCAAAGTGTGCTTGTTCCGCAATCTCTGTACACGAAGTCGCAATTTTCTTGGCTGAAGTGTGCGTTAAACTTGTTCGATTTTATCCGTACGCCGATTTTGCTGGCCAGCTCTTAATCGTACTGTTTCAAGGTGTGTTCAATTTTCGATTTCTCTGCACGTCGTCGCAATTTTCTCGGCTAAAGTGTGCATTCAACTTTTAATTCTTTTACATACGGTCCAGCCACCCTGAAGTTGCACATGAATTGTACAGCTCCAGAATTATCTAACCTCGTTTTTCCCTATTTTCTTATCGCCATTTTGCAGATTACAGTTTTAATATTCGAGAACAAAATGTAGAACAAACTTATTGTTAGCACAATTCAGCACAGCTGTTGAAATTACGTTGGAGGCAATTAATTGCACGCGTATTCTATAACAATTATACTAAGAGAAAATACAGAGACCGATATCTAGAAAGTGAAAAATAAGAATACCGCCTTGGGGGACCAGAGTGTTCAAGTAACATCTAAATGTTCGTCACAACTAACGATATAAATGTGTTAATCAGTGTCGCGTATTAGGCGTGTCTCGCGAGCGGATATAGCGCGAAGTACTCGCAAAACCGAGTCGTGTAAACTCGACTAGAGTTTGGGCCTGCGGGCCCAGAAACATCGCCGAAAGCATTCGGGCCCCGTTGGTGTTCGTACGCTCGTGTGCATGTGTGAATGTGTTTGCAGGCTCGATGCAGGAACACGTGGATGCTCACAGGGGTACGAAACACCGGGGTGGCCGGGGAGGGGGGTAGGGTTTAGGGGGCAGAAGAGTGTGCGAGACGTTACGTGACTGAGCGTGTGACGAACACACAGGGGCCCCTGCGGACCTGTGCAAGAGAGAGGATAGGTCCCGCCGGCATGGGCATGCTGTGTGTCCAGAGAGTTGGTTCCAGAGGGGCCCCAGTCAAGGCCTCCAGACATCGGCGGGAGGGAGGCTGTGCGAATCTTTGAGCATCGTTGCAAAGAAAGGCGAAAAGTGGTCCTGGATCCGATCGACCGAGCGACCGACCGACACGTGATACCTTTCGCTTCTGGGACCCCTGGAACTGCATTCAGAGACGGGCCCCGTGACCATTGCCACGGGAACGATTCAGAAAATCTTCTCTGCTATAGGTCCCACAACTATTCGCGACCGGAGAAATCGTAAAATTGCGATTCCAGACTCGATACACTGTGCTTTCTTCCGTTCCACAGATTGTTTTCAAGGTTTCAACTGACCTTCTGCTGAAGATACGGAGCGTTCTAACAAAACTTGTACGTTCTTCAGCATTTCTAGATCACACTCCGAGGTCTAAAATTAATTTTGTAGACACTCGATGCAATTACAGTGAATTCGCGATATATTCTGCCGCGCTGTGACAGCATTTGCCGCGCTGTGACTTTGACTAATAAAGTATAGGACGAATGTATTTATACTCTTCGGTGGCAAGCATCGCTGTCCTTTTCTATGTTTGGCGCGAGTCAAAAAGTAGTGACTCCTGGAGAATAAACGACAACAAGACCCCTGTTGCTGACATATATCGCGAATTCACTGTACAAGAGTCACAAGACTCGGTTACAAGGCTACCGTCTTTAGATATGTGTTGGAGGCAAGGCTGACCAATTTTTTGTGTCTCTTAAAGCCTCTTATCTTCGAGGTTCTAGCACTCACAGCTGGGGGTATAAACATGTTCTGCTCATCTTATTTATTATTTGAAAATTAAGTTGTGGAAGTGCTTGATACATTTACAAGGTTTGTTAGTCTAGACTGCAACACTGGAAGAAAATTTCGGCTCTATTAAAGGCGTCTACGGTTTACGTTGAAGGTTCTAGTACTCGCAGCTGGGGGCAAGAAACGTATTCTCTCTTGTGCTCGTCTCAGTTATAGTTTTAAAAATCAGTTTTGGATACTCGACGTGAAGTAGGACTGTGAAGTCTGTGCAAGTCTTCAAGATTGTAGGATTAATAATTCTAGAACTAAATTCAGTACCTCCTCTTCATCTGCTTTTTCTGTCACTTCAACCCGTAACTGCAAGCCTGAACAGCAAAATATCAACTGCCCAAGCTCGATCATCCCTCCGAAACGATTCCAAGCGGTACAAAGACGTTGCGAAGGTGTTGATCCGCGCCGAAACATCGCCGGCAGTTGTTCGGTCGTGAAGCGGAAGGACGGTTGCGAGGTACTAACGCCGGGCAGACAGTTCCCCGAATGACAAAACCGCAGGAAATTCAGCAACGCGTAAGATATTCAAGGCGGGCGACGGGACATAGCGCGGCGCACGTACCACGATTATGATCGTAATTTATTACGGACGGGGGAGAGCGTTTTCGCAAAGTGAATCTGAAATGCAGGCAATCTGCGATCCATCCGTCTCTCCTGGTGTCCGAGCGGAGAGAAACAGGAGAGATGCGTGCATAGACGAGCACGCATCTCTCTCCGACCGCTCATTTCGCCGTGATTTTTTTCTCATTATCTTCGACATATCCTGCTGCTCATTTTTTACCCCGTTCAACCAGTTTTCGTTCGTTTTCGATCCAACTTTCAACCCCCCTCACGTGGGCCCTTTCTTGTCCGCGGAGAATTACCGCCCCCCCCCCCCCCCGAGAGCCCCCGGCGATTTGACAAGCCCTTCGGGCCCCCGTTTTCATCGAACCACCACGGTGGCTAGAGTTTTCGTTGCGTTCTCCTTTTATTTTTCTTTTACTCGGCTTTTTCGGCGCGGACGATCGAGTAGAGAAACAGGGACGAGAGATAAGAGGCACCAACGCCGAACGTCTACCGCGGATAGCCGTGGGAACGCGGCTTTTAATCTGCTACCGGGGGTAAATAGAAGTAGTCTGATGTATTCGGTGAGATACGTAAAGATCTAATCGTGACTGGCGCATGGTGTGCCGTCCAAGCTGCCTGCAGGGTCTAAATCGAATTTTAATAACGATTCCGATGCGCAAGCTTGCTAGCGTCTTTATGGGAACGTGAAGAAAACAATTTTGTGGCAGTAAACCATCCTCCTCCCCTCTCTTTCGAGACAATCAGACTCGCAGACCATATTTTTATTGCGATCATTATACTACGGATAAAAATGGGTAGGGTCAACACGGAACATAGAAAATATTTAAAGCGTTTAAAGGCGCTCTTGTATTATTTCCAACCCATCAAGGGAGTCTGTGCAGTCCCTGTATCTTGCAATTTAATTCATACAATTTTTATTTTGCATAAAAATCCGCGGTCCATTCATTCTTTTGTCTTTTCTTAATCATTTTATCAGCTTGAAAGCTGTGCAACAAAATAATACTCCCTCTGTCCCATAATAATGGTCGCTAAAGAGAATAAATATAGAAGGAAAAATTTATTTATAGTGTTCAGATAGTTTCTGGATTTTTCAATAATTTTGTTACTGCATTTTAAGCTTGTAGGTAGGATCCCTTAGCTGCAAAGCTTTGCTTACCCTGTATACGTGAGCTGAAAATTATTGGAACCACCGTTCTTGAAACTCTCTTTTTTTCATCTCACTTTTACAATGGATTCATATTCAACTAAAATAAAACAATTGATCTCGATCAGCGGATGAAGTTAGAAAAATAGTTATCATTCGTAATAAGTGGACCTATAAATTGAAAGATGTGTCGAAACAAATGACAGATGTCGATAACTTACAGCTGCGGTCTCCGACAATTCCCGTTTAAATATTCACTTGCTACTATTATAATTGGACAGAGCAAGAGTAATTATATAATTAGCAATTTTACCATCTGTTACGTAATCATTTTCCACACCCACTATGTAACTGCATAAAACGACCCAGCCATCGAGCTGACAATGGAAAAGCGTTCTTCCCATCCGCCAATAGTTTACCGACGATTATTTCTTCGATTTTTCGTAACAAGCGACCGCGGTGCGTCACGGCGGCGCAAGTAGTCAGTTTCTGAGGACCGTGAATGCGCTTATTAACCGTGAAAGAGGCTTAGAAAGCGTCCGTAAAAAGAGAATGACCTACGAACTCCGGGCCGCAGTTGCACAATGGGCATACGCGTCGCCGGCCACAGGACTAATCTTAATCCGTGAAATATTCTCCATGCTCGGATGAAATTGAGCCTCGCGTTCCTTCTCTCTCTTTCTCCCCCTCTCTCTCTCTTGCTCTTTCCTCCTTCGATCCCGAGACGGTAGAGAGGGATCCTTCCTTCTTGGACCGCGATAAAGTGGTAAGACCACTTCGGGCAGAGCCGCGGCGCGGCGCGAGGAAAAGCAGCATGATTTACACGCGAAAGCGCGCCGTTGGACAAATTTTTGACGTCGTAAAGACATCGACACCGAGTTCTTAGTAAGAGCTTCTTACGGAGGAATCCCTTGCGTCCCCGTACCGTCTCTCACGGCTGTCCAAAAATTTACGGTGATCTTGATAAGCGTCCCTCCTATCGATTATATTAATTGCTGGGGCTCCACAGCGAGTTAGACAACCTGTTGGATGACCGAAGAGGCTTCACAACCCAATCTTGCAAAAGATTATTATTACACCGCGGATCTTTATCCCCGCGAACGTCCATCTTCGGTCCGATTTGTGGTGTTGAAATTATGCTGGGGCATGGCGGGGAGGGGTGAGGGGGATAAAAATTCCCAGCGATCCCACGGGAGATTTTCAGCATTTCTGCGGACACCCAGTATGCTATTTGCCGAAGGGAGGTTCGCGCGAGCTCATACCGAGCGGTTTCTTTTCGTCGTTATTCGCCGGCTCGTACCGGTCCGCGTTTTCTCCTTCTTGTAATCCGACTCCGATGTTCGAAATCCCCGGCCATTTTATGACAACCTGCAGCGTGTATCCCTCGCGTAGACAAATTTCCAGATGCATTATTGATGAGCGAACCCCCTTTTCGGGTTTCTGGAGCAGGGCAGCGCTCCGACGAGTTTCTCCCGATACGAATTGAATTCTCACGAGTCGCTTTTTATCGGAATATGATTATCCAGGTATTGAGACGTATGGCCATCTTCGTGGCCGCGGGAAACCATCTGTGCGAAGATCTCGGAGATCACAACCGATCCGTAATGGCTGACATGTTCGTTTCCCACCCACGTAATTATTACTGGACCGGCGAATCTTCTGCGTTTGTGACAAAAATATGTGAAATATTAAACAGTAGAAGGATTCGAAGAATTTACAAACATGTATATATTATTTTCACTTTACTGAAATTATCAACACCAAATTTACCGCTCCCAGATTATTTATTTTAGAACTGTTGAAAATCTCTTTGTTGACATTTCCAGCATGTGCGTAAGTAACATGAATCTAAAAAACGGCATGTTTGAAATTTTCTTCACGGGCTAAAATAAAAAAGTTTTGGAAAGTGCCTTTCTTATTTTGTCATGCAATTCCTGCCGATGGCAATTTTTTCAAAATTTGGTTTGCATGCCATTCAGTAAACCAATGCTTCGAAAACATCAGGTTGTTTGGTGCGATTTTAAACGAGTTATACAGTGAATTCTCGATATATGTCAGTAACACGGGTCTTGCCAGCGTCGTGTATCGTACAGGAGACATACCCGAGCCGTGAGTTATGTTTACACTCCTCGGCGTCCAAGGCCTCTGGAGCTTCGAGGCCCCTCGCGGGGTGTACCTCGCGATAGTAGGGATAATTCCGCGACGTTTATCACCTAAGCCTCGGCGACATATATAGAGAAATCACGTTTTAAAGAGCGTTCGAAGACTTTCGCGATTCTCTGTACGTTGTAATACAATAATTCCCTTTAGATTGAAATGAAATTGTAGTCCTTGCTTAACCATCGGAGCATACGTGGGTATGCGATAAATCTAAATTTCCTTTTTTGTTTAAACGTCGAGGAAGTTCAGATCGTTGTAATCGTAAAATAAATTGTAGTGGAAAGAGTTAAAGTTTGGGTAGAATGCATGTGAAAATCGAGGAAGAATGATTTTAGTAATTTTGATGGTGAACGTTGTTCGTCTTAGAGGTAGAACCGTGCATCTGGTGCTTGGTATGTATCAGTCTTGGTAAGATAGGCGTGCTGGGTTTTGCGCGGAGATTCGTGTAAGAGGATAGCTTTAATTTTCTGCTATTCGAAGATACGGTCCCTTTGGAAGCGTTAAATAATTGCGAGGCGTGAATGTTATCATCGCGAGGATCTTCGGAGGTCCCGCGCGCGAATTTATCGCCGCAGAAGCCGCTCGAGTTATTGGAATCGGCTTCCGCGAACCAGTTTGGCGCCGGCCCGGGCACCGGTAGTGCTAATTCATGTCTGTTTTCTGGGCCCTGCCTCGAGGCGAATCGAGATACCCGCGGGAAGGACCAAAACTTTCGACCTTTCCACGGCCTCGGCCCGATGCTACCGATTCCCCCGAGGAATAGCAACTTTCGTACAGCGACGTCTAGACTCCCTGATAATTATACACCGTGGGCGTCGTCTCTATCATTTTTCGGGGATCGAAATCAATCGGGCGCCTTGCCGCTTCAATCCTTTCTCCTGGAATCGTTTAAACGCCCTCTATTCATTATCCCCGATACAATCCTTTCTTTTACACGAGAGCTAAAAAATTCACGTTTACCTGATCCAGTTTCTCAAACATTGACCGTTACTCGTCAAAAATCGGTAAATTCGACGAATATTTTTTTTAATTCTTTACGGACGAAATTATCCGAGCTCACATATCGACAATTTCTCGAAAATGGAAAAAGTACTTTTCACATTTTTGTTTCTTCAAAAATAATTCTAATTAATCCGTAACAACATCACTGTACGGACACTCCCGCCCATAGGTCTTGGGACAGTGATCATATTTGTATTCAACTCTGTAAAAATGAAATAATCGTTGAAGGATGCGAACAAATATAACCTTATTTAAAGGTTTACATATTAAGGAAAGGATGATGCATTCATATACAGTGAATTCTCGATGTATGTCAACAGCACGGGTCTTGCCAGAGTCGTGTATCGTCCAGGAAACATACCTGAGCCTTGTTATGTTTACAGTCCTTGGCGTTTGAGGCTTCTCCAGTTTCACGGATCCTCACGAGGAATGCGGGGTATTGGGGATAATTCCGTGACGTTTATCGTCCAGGCCTTGGCCACATATATAGAGAGATCACTGTATCAAAAATCTGACCAAGAAATTAAAAAATATTTATGTTTTCATCGAAGAATCCGTCACGTTTCTGTATTACAGTTCCCACTATTCGTGGCATCTGCGTGATCAATTTTTTCTGTTGTTATATTGTTCCATTCTCGTTCCAAAATATTCCATAAATGTGTTGTCGAAGTAGGGCGAAAGATCCGTACCTGTCTGTCCAGTTGATCCCATAACTTTTGTATGGAGTTCAAATCTGGTGATTGGAGTGTAATTATTACTGAATAATTATAATTTATGTAATTAATACAGTTAAAGGTTCATAATCTGTACGAAATTCCGGAGTTTTACTAAAATTTAGAGGTGTCCTAAGACTTATGAGCGAGAGTGTAGATCCACGTAAAGATTTTTCAAAAATCGACATCGTTTAAAGAACGAAAGTTCACGGGTCGAAGTTCGAAGAGTTCAAGGCTTTCCTGAAGGGGTTCATTGGCCCAGAGACGCGTTGTCAAGTGATGCTTAAGAACGTTAATTGCGCTGTAAAATTAGCAGATTTTTTATGCCCAACAAATGTCACCCCTCATCCCCGGTAAATCGGGTTTACGGTTTCATTTGGAATCGAGTTTACGAGCCTGATTTCCTCGAGAAATATGAGGGGAGGGGGTGGTTCTGGCCGGGGCCAGAGGGGATGATATTTCAGCCCGGGAACAAATTACGAACGAACTTTACATCTTCCGCGGGAATCATTCACCTCGCGTTCCCATAAAGGTGCGTAGATATCCTTCAGCGTGTCAAGGTACAAGTCGATCCGGTTCTCACGTGTCCCGAGGAGAGGCCGAGGAGGGTGCGCGCGGTTACGCGTAATTACGCTCGCCGGCTCGTTACGGCTCAACGTGTTCGGTTTTACGAGCGTTACACGGAATAATAATCGAATTAAAATCTAGTGGAATCGCCCGGTGTCAAGGTCCCGGCGAACCCTGTCTGTTTCGCCTTTTTTGTGCGCGCAATTCGGATCTCGGCTTTAACGATCCTTCATTTGAATGCTTCGATCGTGCGTTAACCTGTCGTTACCAGCTCCTAAACGACGATCATTCACGTTCCACGCGGTCGTTTCAATGTCTGCCTGCTTGGGCTTCGACATTCCTCGAGGGGTTGGCTCTTCTATGGATCCGTACGAAATTTTTCAACCCCGATTTATGCGATGCTGTACGCGTTTTTCGCTGTTTTGCGCCTATGGGGGCTCGGCTGTGACTCACGTGTGTCGGAGATTAAGGCAGGATGATTTTTATCTGTGTTGAATTCGCGTGATATTGGAAAAATGGTTCTCTTAGTCGAGCGAATCAACATGATCACTCTGTTGGAATTTGTGTAGAATTTATTTAAAATTCAAGAGAAGTTTCTTGGGATTTTTATGTTCATTACCTCGCTACGACATACAGATGTGGTTGGACCAGGTTGTAAGTCACTCAGGATTTGTATAAGATTTATTTAAAATTTAAATATGTGATATATATGAAACAAAACCTAATGGAGTACTAGACTGCGGATCTCCATGCGAAATAAAAATTGTTTCCATTAATTGCAGGCCATAGGAACCAAATAGGAGTTTATTTTCATTCATTTCGTATTTCCGTACTTATTTGTCTTTTTACTGTTTCAAATTCGATCCACCCATTTTTGTTATAACTGCATAAAATCCATTGTCACCCTAAGATCTTTTATACAATTATTTGCAAGGAGCCTGCTATTTTCTTTCAACATTGAGCCTACCAAGCATTAACAGTATATGGTAAATCTGGTAAAAATGCCAACCCCAAAATTATTAAGATTGTCCGTAATTTGCAATAGAATAAATGCTTCAACAAGGAAATTAATTCCACTATCTTCATAAATAAATTTTTATAATTGTAAAATATAAAACTGCTCATTTTGACCGTGGTAGGTTTAGCTGTTAATTGTTTTAGCTTGAAGCGCAACAGATCAATATAGAACAAAATACGGATACGAACTACAAACAGTACATAGCTCTTTCATCTCTGAACTAACGCCAGTGTCAAAGGTCGCCGCCTCCCCAGCAAGATCGAAACGAGTGAAACCCGTGAAGGTCCGAAAGGCGTGTAAAAAGTGAAAGGAAGGTCCGGCAGCTAATTAAGACCGCGATAATATTTTCTGACTAATTTCACCGGACTGCGGATTGCCGGTCTGTAATAAAAATCCGTGCCACGTGAGAACCGGATAGAGTATAGCGCGCGCTCGCGCGCGCGGGAGACTTCGAAGGCCGTGGTCGGCGCGCGAATGTGGGAAAATGGATTCAAATAAAATTGATCCGCTAGTGACGCCGCGTCAATTAGCGCGTCCTCAGAGATCTGTGGAAGCTGTCCGACAGTCTGGGAAGGTTAACGAAGACACGCGCTTCGGGTGTGCAAACATTTTCTCAGCGATTAGGGCGACGACGACGGTCCTTTCAGTGACCGGTAGGTGGTTCCTGAGGAGTTCCCGGAGGACGATAGGAAGGCCCTTTATTCCCTCGGAGGGATTCTCTTTGCGCTACCAGCTGCTGTTCTGCCAGGTGGTAAAAAGGAGAGCCACTAGAAAAAGGAGTGGTAGCCGAGGACCACGGGGAGAAGGAGGAAGAAACGATGGGTGAGAGAGAGAGACAGAGAAGGAACGGAGAAAGAGAGAAGAAGGACCGAAAGTGGTCGGATTTCTCGGCGAACCTGATAGAAAGAGACGGTGAGAAGGCTCGAGGACGAAGAACAGGCTCGGTGAAAGAAGGACAGAGAAAAAAGGGAAAGGAATACGAGCCGCAAATGCTCTTTCGGATAGAAGTGGGAGAGAGAGAGAGAGAGAGCGAGAGAGAGCGAGAGAGAGAGAGAGACGAAAGGAGTCCAGGCTACCTCCAAAACACCTGGCAAGCATCGTCGCCGTCCTCCTAGTGGCGCCTCATGAGAGAATTTCTCTCTTTTTCTTTGGAACTCCGGGGCCCATGGGAACCGCGACGATCCACCACGGTCACAAAGGGAACCGTTTCTTTTTTGCCGCGTGTATATAGATCGGAAACTATTTCTCATGATAGATCACGCCGATAGACCAGCCAACGCGCACCAACGTTTCACTTCGGTCTCCGAGAAGGTTTTTATCGATACCACCTTATACACGGTGGCGACGAAGCTAGGGACTGCTGGTTAAGCACGCACTCGTAATAATTATGACAGCACTGTACGTCAACTTTTTTTTCCTTTCGATCTAGGCTACGTTTTCTTCAGATTTTCAACATAAAGAATTTTTCCTGCCAGAACCGTAAAAGATTGACGAATGATTCTTACATAGAATGATTACATAGAAAAAAAGAAACGGGTATATTTTGTGTAACGTTATTAACATTTGAACCTGCTTGAATAATGTTTAACGAGAGCCGCACACCGTTGACGCACCAAGTCGAACTTTTTCCAATTCAGTTCGCAAATCAAGATATGTTAATGATACAGTGTTTTCTCTATATATGTCGTCAAGGCCTGGATGATAAAAGTCGCAGAATTATCTCCACTACCGCGGAGTATACACCGTGAGGGGCCACGAAGCTCGAGAGACCTCGGACGCCGAGGAGTGTAAACATAACATGACTCGGTTATGCCTCCTGGACGATACAAGACCCACGTTGTTGACATATATCGAGAATTCAATGTATTTTGTACAGTTATATTAACATTTCCGGTGATAAAAAATTTTATTGCTTAGGGCCTTATGGGTTAATACATCACAAATCTACATTTTTTACAGTATTTCTCACCTTGTGATTTTGTTATTTATCATCTGTCACACTAGATTATTCTTAAAAATTCTGTAGAAATTACTGAGGTACTTCAATCTATATAGTTTAGAAAGAAATCTTATATTTGCAGTTATATTATATATAATTCCTTACATTTAACTATTATTAATCAGCAAAACATACAGGAAATCCTTCTGGGGCCACGAAAAACTCCAAAGTACCATTCGAGGGTTGAAATTCTTGAAATTTGCGTTGGAAAAGGGAAATTTATCAGTGATTGTCACAACTTTGACAAAATGATTGACGAAGATTGAACAGTTTGAAAATTAAAATTCTTTGCATCGAATGGATGAAATTCTTGAGATCTTTTTCTTGAGAAGGATCATCGACTTTGCCTCGGGGCCCGTTAAAAAGAAAATGCACTTTCCACGTTGCCGTTACGCATGGATCGTCGCGATTCCATCCTCGCGGAATCTGGTTGCTCGTTTCTCGTTCCGAGCCATGCTGTTTCGCGTGCATGCTCGGCGAATGCTCATCGGGAAAGGATGAAACCAAGGGTCTTCTGCAAATGTACAGGTTTCTCAGGAGACTCCCACAGGAAACGCGAGTACCGATCCATGACGTCACATCCGTCGAATTAATTTTCCGCATCCACGCACGTGTGCCTGCATTCCCATTCATCCGCGGCTCGCTTTATCCAAGGATATCGAACTGACGCGCGCGCGCGCGATTCTACAATTATAGTTGATCCATCCTCTGCTGCTCAAGGCTCTCCGCTTGAACTTAACACTTCACCAACCGGAAACCTGTCAACACGGTTTCCCGGTTAACTCTGTTGTATCCCTGAAGTAGCAATTCGCAATAATAATCCCAAGCGGAAGTCATTGTCTAGGTGTATAGCTTGAAAGAACATTGATTTATTCGAACTGTCATCAGCTGATCTGCAGAGTTTCACAATGATGATAGAACAAGAAAATACAGCCAAAAGAACCGTAACTCTTAAAAACATAATGACAGAGCTGCTGCAAAGTCGGACGACATTCGCCCCGTGTGTTTCGACCCGTCGCGTTTGTTATAAATAAATATGAGGCTCGCGATCCTGTTTGTTGATGGACACCGGTGTCGTCGGCCAGAGATTTCCCACATCGTGTCGAACTTTCTCCTCCGGTCGGTTTATTTTCTTCTCGATATATTAACAAGTATCGTTAGATCCGGCGAAGGGTACGCCGGCAGGCCGACGCATTTGTTACTCGCAAAAGTCGCGGAACCTGTTCCTGAAAGGAGGACGCGGGAGAGAAGCGTGCAGGAGGAGAGCTTCTTCTTCCTCGTTGTCAGTTTCGTGACTCAGTTACAGAAACCCAGGTGTCTACGCGAGCCTCAACGATCATTTGCATAATCTCTCGCGACCGGCAATCAAGGCGTTCCCGCGCGTAAACGTAATCCTGTGCTGTTGAAAAAAAGAAAAAAAAAAGAAAGAAGAAACACAGGATCATCTCTTCCCCCTCCACTTGGCTCAATGCTTGTCCCCCGCCTGTTTGCCCTGAAAGCGATCTTATAAATCACTGTGCAGCAATTAAAACGTTTTCAAGCGATTCAATTTCTTCCACCCTCCCGCACCTCCTCTTCGTTTGTTTTTCTTAATCGTCATCTAGCAATGCCATGGTCGCGCTAATGAGTCCGGCGACGATGAGAATATCCGCATCCCATGAGAAAACCCACACGAACCTCGTGGGAACTCGTTTCGAACCCCACCCGAATAACCAGCCGCGACATTGTTACCGAAAACTCTTTGTTAATAGGCGCAACACGTCTCGAGAGGTTCCGAGCGAATTTCTTTGCGATGTGGAACCTGCACATTTGCGAGATCGTGCGTAAAGTATTCTACATTGGTCCCTCAGTATTTTAGAGTGATTTTTTTTAAACATAATTTGGAGGAAGAATTACCAGGTTCTCGTTGATTTGAGTTCCATTTTATTTAAAAGATTGGACACTATAAATTACTATAGACAAATATTGAAAATACACTTTGTCAAATTTTGTACTAAAACAAATATTGTAATAAAACAGCATTCATCTCCTAAAAGCATGTTCTTAACTTTTTAAATGTCAATGAATCAGAAGCAAAAGAAACAAAGCCTACAAGTAATAAGTCCACTCATTTGTATCCATATTTAAGAATTAAATTCTATAAGAATATCTGTGAACAAAAATTGAGGGCTGAAATGTAGTCCTTGAAAGAGTATCTTTCATCCCTTAAATGAAATAAAAATAAAAATAAAAACAAGCTAAAGCAGAGCTGCCTAGCAGCATTGATTCAGGTTTATCTAACAGATTAAACTCCCTAAACAATTTTAAAAAAATATTGAAGATTCACCTCGTCAACGGTGACTTCTGAACACTGCATCCCCTAAAGGAACATTTCTTTTCGCCTCTTAAATGTCAATAAAACAACATCTCTCTGAAAATAGCCTTATAAAAATAACAGCCTTGTTTTACTTTTTAACATTGTCGATAGCGTACGGACAAAGAAGTCAGGTGAAAAATGATGCTCGCAGTACGATTAACAGGTTAAAGAATGAACAGGCGCCTAATTGCCACCAAACAACCCCGATGGTATCCCCGTTACGATTCTCTTGCCCCTTTACCTCATTTTTTCGCGATGAACTTCATCGCCGTTTCCTCTGTGCACGTGCTCGTTACAAAATACTCAGCGAGCATGACGCCGCTCGGCCAATTATTTCGATTCATTACGAGCAGGAAGGGGACTTCCCTTAGGGGTCTTACGAACTTTAGCGCCCGACCATAATCGGAATCCAACGGACCCAAACGCCTGCGGCCGCCCTTTTGCGTGTCCGACGTTGTTCCACTTCCTATCTGATCCGCACCGGAACGTTTTATAAATATTAATCGCACGCAACGCGAATCGTCTTTTGTATCCTTTGCTTCGTACGATATCGATCTGAAAAGGATACGGGTCAAAAAATTCCATTAAACATACTTACAAATAGAATTAACGTTCTTCGAAGACGACCGTCGACTGTGGTGGCGACATCAGGACTGTGTATCCAAGGTTGCAAACAAATAGCACAAACTCCGTATCCTCGAGGACTTTGACATACGATCTAGTTCTGTGAGAAAAATATTTCTATTATCCTAGAAGATTCTTGTCTGCAAAGGGTTGGGGTTCAAAGAAGATTGACAGGACCTTGGAAGCTGTTGTAGTCTTTGTAGCCCCACTGAACTGTTATTTTAGGTTATTTGCGAGTCCCCACAGCATCTGGTAACCCCCATAACCTGCTATCAGAGTCCCAGGTGCCATAGGCTTAAAATATTTCTCAGGATTTCTCAAAATGGCTGACCAGAACTTTATGAGTCCTTCGAAGCTCTAAATGATGTTTGGTCGATTCGAGGCTCCAAAATGACTCCCCAGACCTAAATCACACTTAGCACCGATGGACCAACCTAGAGGATCGTTTACCGAATCTACTAGATCTGCTGGATCCACAGGATCTTATACTTTTTTCGACACTCTAACACATTTTCGCGTGCGTGCACTTGACACTTGAAAATTTCGAGTTCAAATCTCGAAAACCGGCCGTGATCGCGTGCCACGATCCTGCGATATTCCGCTGACGGCCTTACAAGAGAAAGTATACTGACGAGGGTGCTGATCAAAGTGGCCGTGTCAGAAAGTTTCGACGCACCGGCGAACGTGAACACCTGGCATTCACCTGACCCGATAAACGAGCAGCAGCAGCAACAGCAGCGGGTTTGGTGGGCCCTCGAGCGAACGTCCGTTGACCCTGCGTCGCGATTCCAATCCTTTTTTTCTGACGTTTTTCAGGACTCGCACGGGATCGAGGATCCGGATGCCGCCTTGGTCACGGACGCGTCCCAGGACGTCAAGGTGCTCGGAGGATCTCAGAACAAGACGCACACCAGCGTGATCTTCTCGAGGAACTGGCAGACCTGCGATCCACAGGATCATAGGCTCACGGTAAGCCGAGACAATGTAGATTGACACATCGTTTTATTATTTTTCATGAATTTATGGTAACGGATATTCTGTCACATTATGTTCGTTTTTAGCAGATTATTGTCTCTTAAAAAGGTCATTTAATGATAAGGGCTTTAACCCCTTGTCCTACAATCTTAAGTCAGACTAAATAAACGAAAAAAAAAAGAACGAAAACGAAATAAAATTCTATTTTGTTGTAGTTGATATATCCTTTGGAGAAAACATAGGCATACAATAAATATAAACTATCTTTTCTTTTTGTATGAAATTCTGAACGATGAAGAATTTCTAATCGTTATAACTACAGAATAAATAGTAGATCAAGGGGTTAATGATATTTTCAATGTCCTTTAATTGTACTTGTTAAGAAAGGCAAGACCCGTACCGTAGAACGCATTGCCATAAAAGTGTACAAACTTTTGGGAGCCTAGATTAAAGGTAAAGTACTTTTTTGAAGTAGGGCTACTTAGGTCCAAAACGAGGTACAAGATCAAGTTAAAAGTCGAAAAAAAGCGACGGGAAACTTTTCCAAAATGCACTCGGTTTTAAGAGAAACCTCTGAGTCAGCTTTAAAACGTATTCTCCTAGGGACTTTTTAACGTTCGAGGACTTGAAATAAAGTCGGAAGATCAAGCTTTGTAATAGATGCATTTTGGTAAAAAAATTCGTACTCGTGTCGATGAGTCGATAAATTGTGATCGTTGGTCAGACAAAATTCATAGGAAGGGGATTTTCAGAATCTATTTGAAAATTTATTCTCGTACGAACTTTTTAACGTTCGAGGGCTTAAATTACCGGTGAAAGGTCGTACTATACATCACAAAGTCGAACCACTCCTTTTCCTCTTGTGAAACGGTAATATAAATTATAAATTTCTGAAACCAGTCTTACAAAACTCCTGGACATTCCTTCTCCCTGTTGATATCCCAACGTAAAAATATTTCTCGCCATTCCCACCATCGCATCGTCGACTTCCTCTTAACGCTAAACCTACCGTCTTATAAAAATGACGAAGTTAAATTTATTTGGATTTTGTGCGGTTCGTATTACAATACATACTGTGCCAAATGTATCTATTTAATCTTTCCCAGGAAAGCATCATTATAATTTCAGTGATAGTAAAATAAAAAATCCGAGACCGGTCATTTTGACCGGCTGTGGTAGGTTTAGTGTTAAAATAAATCTTGCCAATCCTTTGAAGAATCCCCTGAAAGAAGTCCCAAGGGTTTCAACGAGAGTAGCCGGTTAACAAGCCTCCGTCCCTCGCTGCGCGGACATAAAGAGAAGCATATTCAGCGCAGTGGGCGACGATCGTTATTCCTAACCGGATAATTAGAAGTCACAAAAAATCGAATTGTCCGATATCGGATTCGAACAACCGAGGGGCAAGAGGGGACAGGTGCCGGATCCTGGGAATCCTCGGGGACGGGGGCCGCTGATTTACCGTGCAGCTTCGGAAGCCCCGTAAAATTCGCGTAGAGGGTACCGTTTCGATTTATGCCCGGCACCGCGGAGGGACTGCCCGCGACTTTAAGAGGCCCTTAGGGCCCAGCTCGACCGAATTCCCGCGGCGATATTTAGGCGTTTAGCATGCGAGAGTGTCCAACCCGGATTCCCATCCGGCAGTTGCTTCTTCGGGCCTATTAAAATTCCCTCTAACGAACCTATTCCGCTCGGCTGAAAATACTCCGCGACCCATAAAAACTGAGAAACCTAACCGGAAATATCGCTCCGCCGTTCCAGGGAGACACCGTTCGAGTACTATGGGCGCTGCACCAAACTGACCCTGAACTTAACACCGCGATTTGGCCCGGGGACAAAAGGGGCGGCAGAGCTCTCAGGCTGAGGACGCCAGCCCCGCATTCACCCCCACAACACACGCAGGACATCACGCACTGGGACGTCAAATTGCATCAGGTATAGTGAAACCGTGCACGTTGCACTTGACTCGACACTTGCAGATATCAGTGCACCATTTGGAAATGAAACGGTTGTTACATTTTAAAGTGGCGGTTTCGTTAACCCTCTGCACTCCGGAATTTTGTAAATGTCGAATAACACTCGGCAAAGAAGTGCAGAGGGTTAATGAATAGATTGCGAATTTTTATGGAAAAGAATTTCTTAGAGAACTTAAAGTGTTTGATAGCATAACACGTATGATACAGTGGTTAACGGAATTCAATGATTGAAGCTCTAACTCGATGCATTTGAGATTGTTAATTGTTTGTTTTTGTATGCTTAGCCCCCAGTGTCGGAAAAATCGGATACCACGTACTGGTGCAAAATCTTCAAGGCGCCCCATAAGGAGAAACACCATATGGTCGGGGTAAGTTAATTCGCACTCTATACAATCTCTGTACGCACTGTTCATGATTATTCGAACAATCTCAAAAAATAAAACTTACAAAGTGAGACCATTTCACATAGCGTTAGTCTATAGAGTTGTTTAAAGTGTAGTAGACCTACAAATTTTTGTACTTGTTCAGCCGATTTTATAAACATTTTTAATCCTGAGAAAGTGAACATTCGTAATGATTGTACCGGTGGTGGTAATGTTAGTTCCATTTAGACGACTGGATGTCATTATTCTTTTGTTTTAAACACGTTGTTGACGGTGCCTTATCTAGACTCTATTAAACTTTATGTGGCAATTAAACAGCCCTAAACCAGCTCAATAATATTTTACGACTTGCAGTTTACGACTTCTTTCATAAATCATACTTCCTGGTAAAAAAAAAACACATTCTACCACGCCGTCTAACTCGTCCCGCAACGATAAAATAGTGTTAATTAATATAATAATGAATCTTGTGCGCCAACAATAGCATGCAAGTATCCACCTCCCAAGGATGAAATAAACTGTGGATTCTCGTTGTTCGAATAACTGTGAACAGTAGTATTGTATAAGAATACGTGCGAGCTTCGATCTTGGGAAACTAATTTACCGGAAGAAGAACCATTGATTTAACCCACTCAAACCTGACACTAATTCAGTCAGAAGTTGACCGTATAAATACAATTGACGTTAGAACAACCGAGTACTGAAAGTATATTTGTGTTACCACATTCATCGAGATACGATTATTCTTTCAAAATACGTACGAATAAATAACTATGCCTTCTAAATATCCGCAAAACATCTTTCCAATCTCATCGATCGTAAAATGAAGAATCCGAAATCCGCAATTTCAATCAGTCTGGTCTGTACAGTGAATTCGCGATATATGTCTTGATGTCGTTTTGTCTCCACGAGTCACTATTCTTTAATCAGTGCCCAACGTAGAAAAGGAAAGCGATGTTCTCCGCCGCCGAGGAGTGTAAATACATTCGTCCTACATTTTATTAGTCAAAGTCACAGTTCTCTAGCTTCTTGACCCTTCTCATGGCATATCCCGCAGTAGCGGGAAGAATTCCGCGACATTCAGACCTCGGCGACATATATCACGAATTCACTGTATTTGTATCGACTCGTCGACAAACTCCAACAAAACAAATTATTTCTATAGTATTGCTTATACTTTCTACTTGACGCCAAGCTAAATCAACTTCACAAAACTTGAGCGAGCATGTCGTCAATTATTTTTAATATACAGTAGACTCCCGCATAACGCAACCAAAAAATGTTTAATAAAGATTATGCGTATCTCGTTTGTGGTAGTAAGTGCACAGTCATTTTAAACAATTCTTTATACACTTACTGCCACGTGAAATACGTTTATACAATGCTTTTAAACAGTCTTTTGATCGCATTATCGTGAACTACTGTACCGTGTTTACGGTACATGGTACGGGTTAAAAATCGAAATGATAAAACTTGCATGACACACAGTTCTAAACGATCGCACGATCTTCGTAGACTCGCAAAGTCCGCGGCGTAGCAACGAGAGCCCCCTATTCCAACAATCGGCAAGTAGTAAACAGAACCCTTTGTCTTCCACGTGGGAAGCTGAAGACCCCGTGTTCGCCGAATCGCGCTTGCGGATTGGTATTCCCTTGTACGTTTGGCGGGTACTCTCAAGTAGAAATACGCAGGAATGCCATAAGGCTGGGCCTGATTTCGTATGTGCTTCACGAATCACGGTCATCCATGCCGGACGTGGCACCGTGTGGACGGACGTCATTAGAATAAAGAAGGGCCGTCGGAATGACATCATTCCGCGTCCGAAACGTTCCCCGATTGTCAATGGAGTCTTCTGAAAGGTATCTCCCGAGAGGAGGCACCCGCCACCGAATCCTGTATTCCGTCGATGTTACCCGCAACATGATTCTTCCTCGAATTCGCGCGGCCCGAGAAGCCGAACCGAGAATCGAAACACGAGGCGTGAACGGTTTGCTTGTTCCACAGTACACGCCGCTGATCGAGAAGGCGAACGAGGATGTGGTGCACCATATAATACTGTACGAGTGCGCCTCCACCTTGCCGATCCTCGGACAGCACGCCAGAATCGTCGGTGCACCGTGTTACAGCCCAACCATGCCTCGGGAATGGGAGTCCTGTCTGCAACCGGTGCTCGCCTGGTCCCGCGGCAGCTCAGGTATAATTAATTTTAATTTCTGTTTGGAATGAAGACTACCTGCGGTCGTAATTACGATTTACCCCCCTGTGATCTGGACCTTTTTTTGTGGTACACATCGGTCTCTGGGCGCAGGTGGACAGTGATGAACTCGGAATTTTTAACATTTTGCCAGAATCGAGACTCTATCTTCCGATAGATTAAATCTATCCATTTCCCCTGTGAAATCATTTCTCTGTGTACTGGAGAGCTGAATGTCAAAATTATATAAAACGGAACGTAGACTTGTTTCATATTACAGTGTTTACTCTATATCTGTCCCAAACACTGGTCTAGTCAGGGACATATATCAGCCAGGAGATACTCTAGAGTTCATGAGATGTATCCCGCGGCAGTGGGGTAGTTCTAGGACTTTTATCAGCTAGGCATCTGGGACATATATCGAGTAAACACTGTATTTCATAAACGAAATTAGACAAAGAAATAGTTGTGCTTCATTGTGTGACTTCACAGTCGCGACCACGGAAGCAAATTAGCCAAATTAACACGGTTCTTCGTCTTCCAGGAGAGTGGCTGCCGGAGCATGTCGGTATACCGATCGCAGAGCACAGCGAGGGCTCGTATTACATGTTAGAAGTACACTATAACAACCCTGAAATGAAGAAAGTGCTGGACAGCAGTGGAGTCAGGCTTCACTTGACTCCGAAACTTCGTTCCGAAGAAGCAGGCATTCTTGTGGCCGGAGTAGCCGTGAGTCCTCTGCATCTGATCCCTCCGAAGCAGAGAGAGTATGCTACCGCTGGATACTGCACGCCTCATTGCACGAATGCGGTAAAGAATTTCACCAATTACGAAAAATACAATTCTACGTAGAACGTTTAAGCTAAAAAAATATGTTTCCGCAGATGTTGCCCGAGACCGGAATAAACGTCGTATCGGTTGCCCTGCATTCTCATTTGGCTGGTCGACGTTTGAGTCTGAAGCACATTCGCCAAGGCAAGGAATTGCCTAGAATTGTCCAGGATAATCACTTCGACTTCGAGTACCAGCAGTCCCACACTCTAGGGAAGGAGGTGAAAATCCTCCCGGGCGACGAATTAGTCGCTGAATGCGTTTATGGCACTCTGGATAGGACGGAGCCAACGTTAGGCGGCTACGCTTCGTCACAGGAAATGTGTTTGGCCTTCGTGATGCACTATCCCAGGACACACCTCGCGGCTTGCTACAGCATGACGCCTGTCAAGGACCTGTTCATGACCCTCGGGGTCTACAGCTTCAAAGATGTCTCCATGGACCACTTGGAGAAGCTTTTCTTGACCACCAGGTAAGCGATTCGTAACATAGGTTTTAGAAAAAAGAAAAGAAGAATTCGTGATTTTAATGACCGGCCGGTTTCTTCAGGAGCGATACCACGACGATTCCTTACACTGGTCAACAACATTTGCCTATATATCCTGCGACCAGGCCTGGCGAAGTTATCGACGAGGATCAGATCAAGGTAGCTAAGTCTGCTTTGAGGGCGATGAGAGACTACACGGCCGAGCAGGAGAACGATAACCTGTTCACGCGCCTCATTATCGAAGAGCCTGAAGAATTCAAAGGTAAATTGGACTTGCGAGTTACTTGCAGATCTGTGATGGATGATTCATTGTGAATAGTATGAGTGATGATCAAAAGTTTTCATTAATGTATCGGTCTTGACAGGTCGAACACTGGCCGAACACATGTTGGCGTTACCCTGGACCGAGGAGCTTCTTTCAAGGTCCATCGAGAAGAGTCTGTATCACGGGAGACACATGACCTTCTGCAGGAAAAGGGACGACAAGTTAGCTCTGGTAAGTTGTATTGAAGATCTCTTTATTTGTCGCTATCGACTCGAGTATATTTTTTCACGGTGGAAAACGTGGTTAAAAAATTCATAAAAGTCAATAAAACTTGAGGAATCGAGTAAAAGTAAACAAGATGTGTCAAAGATCTGTGTAGAAGTTATTTATGTAAAACTGTGCGGTGTGAAAAGTGATCCAGGTGTGTTTTCTTTAGAGTAGTCTTTTTATTTGTTGTTTCATTTGCAGCCCGCAGCTATCCAGATATTCCCAAATTATACGGCCCTGCCGGAAGGTAACGAGACGACGTGCTCCGAGATTGGGATCCCCTCAGGTGCGACGAAGGGATCGATCATAGATCTTGTCCCGTTCCTCGCGATCGTGATCGCCGCGATCATCGGTTCCTGAAGTCCAGCAATTTTCTTCAGACACGAATCGGCGGTGGCGTTCTCGATCGAATGCGTTCTGAACGTTTGTACATTATTTCTTGAACATATCCGTCTTACTGCGCCTTGTTTGAAACAGGCTGAGAATGTATGAGGCGAGTCGAATTTGATCCACGCGTGAACGGGAGAACGGCAGAATTTTCGAAAAATTTTGGCGACCCGTGCATGGTTTATATACAGATGCATAGATAATATAATATAATATAATGTAAATAACGTATTTATAAGGTGTACACGATACCTTCCTCCTCCGTATTTTATATGGATTTTGTATAAAAAAATAAACAAATTTGTAAAAAGTTTGAAAGAAATACTTGGTCGAGTTGATATCATTTGTTTGTAACCACCCTGCCGTGTTGATTCAAAGTTTTCGCTGAGATTAAAATCCTAATGAAAAAATGGTTTAGATTCTGTTCCATATTCTTCCACCATAAAAGTGCATAAATTGTGTACCAAAAATTGTGAAATAATTCATAAAATAAATAAATAATTCATAATTTATAGAATTAGTATTTAATTATTTTGAATAATATTGTAGGACAAGGATTTCGGATATTAGTTATAATAAACTTATTTGGAGTTATATTTATTGAAGGTTCATTTTATAAATATCAGTTCTCAAAGTTCACCAATTGTTAGTGAAAAATTAGTTATTCGTCATTTTCACAGAGTAATCATTCTTCCATAGATTACTCAAAGATGTATCTCTCTCTCTCTCTCTCTCTCTCTCTCTCTCTCTCTCTCTCTCTCTCTCGCACGGTCTGAAAATTCATAAGTCTACCCTTGTCGAATGCCTCTATGATCATCATGTGTTCCTATTATTCACCTGATTCTGAAGCTATCGGGAGCCGCATAAAACACAGTCTTCAAAGTGGGTGGCACGAAGCTGCCGCTACCCTTGTCGTACAGTCGACTCTCCTTGTTTTACACATTGCAAGCATTAGATAGAATATCCTAGGTATGTGTCGTCTGTGACCTCGTCTGTGCTAAGACTTCAGACGCTTCACAGACTGATCACTACAGACATTAAATTTATTTTAATTTATCATTAGAATCAGAGAGAATAATTAGAATGTTTTACTGTCTATGGGTCTGAATTACCGACTCTGTAAAAAATGCTCTGGTAAGTAAAAAACGCTGTAGCCTATAGCCGCTGCGGTCTCTCCCATACCTACAGTCGCCGCGCGGCCCTGGTTAACCACAGTCTCTACGTTTACCTACTGTCAACGCGCTCTGCGCTATCATCATCGCGCTCCCGCTCTTACCTACAGCCACCGCGCTCTTCCTTATCATCGTTGCGCTCACTCTCTTACCTACCAGCTGTTACCGCGCTCTAGCCTATAGTCGCTGCGGTCTCTCCCATACCTACAGTCGCCGCACGGCCCTGGTTAACCACAGTCTCTACGTTTACCTACAGTCAACGCGCTCTGCGCTATCATCATCGCGCACCCTCTCTTACCTACAGCCGCCGCGCTCTTCCCTATCATCGCCCCGCTTCCTCTCTTACCTACAGCCGCCGCGCTTTTCCTTATCATCGCCGCGCTCACTCTCTTACCTGCCCACTGTTACCGCGCTCTTGGGCTATAGCCGCTGCGGTCTCTCTCCTCTAATATGTATAGATGCAAGTATTGGGCATGTAGTGGGGACGATTTGCGCATGTATTCGCCATGTTTCTCGCATGTTTTGCGTATGTTTTGGGCATGTGATGATCATGTTTTGCAGGTGTTTAGCGCATGTTTTCAGTATGCTATGGGCATGTTTTGGAAATGTTTTGGGCAATATTTTGTGAGAGTTTTCCGCATATTTTGCGAATGTTTTGCGCATGTTTTGGGCATGTGTGGATCATGTTTTGCGGGTGTTTTGCGCATGTTTTGGGCACATTTTCTAAATGTTTTGGGAATATTTGGAAATGTTTTTGGAATATTTTGTGAGAGTTTTTCGCATATTTTGCGAGTGTTTTGCGCATGTATTGGGACTATTCTACAGTATTTTTACGCAGGTTTTTATGGTCAGGCATAAAATCAGTGGTACATGACAGCCACCGGTCAGGCATAAAGTTAGTAGTATAGGTCAGGCATAAAATAAGTAGTATAGGTCAGGCATAAAATAAGTAGTATAAGTCAGGCATACAGAAAAGTAGTATAGCTCAGGCATAAAACTAAGTAGTATAGGTCAGGCATACAAAAAAGTATTATAGGCCAGGCATAAAAATAAGTAGTATAGGTCAAGTGTAAAAATAAGTAGTATAGGTCAGGCATACAAAAATGTAGTATAGGTGAGGCATAAAAGTAAGTAGTATAGGTCAGGCGTACAAAAAAGTAGTATAGGTCGGGCATAAAAATAAGTAGTATAGGTCAGGCATACAAAAAAGTAGTATAGGTCAGGCATACAGAAAAAGTAGTATAGGTCAGGCATACAGAAAAAGTAGTATAGGTCAGCCATAAAAATAAGTAGTATAGGTCAGGCATACAAAAAAGTAGTATAGGTCAGGCATAAAAATAAGTAGTATAGGTAATATAGTTATAATAAAGTATAGGTAAAGTAGTAGCAAGTCAATTAAAGTGGTACAATGCTGAAAACGTGCGCAAAACACCTGCTAAACATGATCCACACATGCCCAAAACATGCGCAAACACTTGCAAAATATGCGGAAAACTCTCACCAAATATACCCAACACATTTCCAAAAGATGCCCAAAACATGCCCAGAGAATGCTGAAAACATGCGCAAAACACCCGCAAAACATGATCCACACATGCCCAAAACATGCGCAAAACACTCGCCAAATATGCGGAAAACTCTCACAAAATATGCCCAAAACATTTCCAAAAGATGTCCAAAACATGCCCATAGCATATTGAAAACATGCGCAAAACACCTGCAAAACATGATCGCCACATGCCCAAAACATACGCAAAACATGCGAGAAACATGGCGAATACATGCGCAAATCGTCCCCACACATGCCAAATACTTGCGTCTATACATATTAGAAGAGAGAGACCGCAGCGGCTATAGGCCAGAGCGCGGTAACAGTATGTAGGTAAGAGAGGGAGCGCGGCGATGATAGGGAAGAGCGCGTTGGCTGTAGGTAAACGTAGAGACTGTGGTTAACCAGGGCCGCGCGGCGACTGTAGGTATGGGAGAGACGGCAGCGGCTATAAGCCAGAGCGCGATAACAGGAGGTAGGTAAGAGAGTGAGCGCGGCGATGATAAGGAAGAGCGCGATGGCTGTAGGTAAGAGAGGGAGCGCGGCGATGATAGGCAAGAGCGCGTCCGCTGTAGGTAAGCGTAGCGACTGTGGTTAACCAGGGCCGATCCAAAGTAAATTCAATCACAATTCAATTAAATACTCAAGTTTTTATAACTAGCAAGTCTTAAATTCTATTTTACAATGTTTCGCAAATTATAAATGTGCAGCTATGAGCTCAATATTATTCTCTATTTTTATGACATTAGGAGATCTTACAAATAGAGAATCTTCTAATATCTTCTAATATCTTTCAAATAGAGAATAATACCGATTGCCCGGGTCTCACCACGAGGAGGTTGCTGCACAAGAGACCTGAAAGGAAGCCAGAAGGACTTCAATACGCTTCCTTCTGACTCCCTTTTTTACAACGACGGTTTCGAGTCTTAGAAACTAAATTTCGCTGCGTATGTCGAGTAATTATTGCGGAGCAAAGATGTGAATCGGAGTCGAAGTCTCCGATCCACGAAGGATCAAGAACGAATCAGGCAGAAGGCTCTGAATCTCTCAAAAAGAGAAACAAAACTGAACCAAAGTAGAAAGCTCTGGTTCAAGGGTGACGCG
>CM052130.1:20480355-20593422 GCA_028454255.1 Halictus ligatus
ATCCAATTTTCTTAAACATATTTGCATAATCTGGAAAATCTGAAAAACACACATTAATAATCACGATGAGACATAATAACATAAACATGGTTAACTGAAAACTTCGATATAAAATCGGCATTTTTATGCTTTCGGATTTGTTTATAATTCGATTTTGCAGCCAAAAATTCTGAAAAATTTTTCGTAATTTCTTCTTGAGCATGGTACGATTAAAAATTAATTTTTTTTTGAGGCACTTTTTACGATCTTACGCGGTTGTCTTAAAAATCAACAAAAAAAATTATTTAAAAAATATAGAACATATTTCAGTATATGCCATTAAACCCGATATTTAAAAAAGATTTGTATATAGTCCAAATTTCGCATTGATATCTTTTTTAGTTTAAAAGTTGTAGCAAAATGTGCGCCTCGCCGAATCGAGAATTGATTGCGCCAATCAATTGCGGCTCAGGCGTTCGAAACTTTGGTAGCGTGAATTCGGTGCAACGCGTCGAACAGTCGAGCAGACAGCTCACATGGTCAGAATGGGGGTACGCTTGCGTGTAGCGCGTGCGTAGTAGAAGCAACATAAGGAGACGACGCACAGTGGAGTATTTGGCCCGAAAAGCCGGAAAAAATTATTTAAGCGTTATATATAGACTCAATGCCATAATGTAGTAGGTCATTGAATCCGTCTTAACATCAGCTATAACATTATGAAATCAAAAATATATCTTAAAAGTTAAAATATTAAATTGATCTTCACTTTTTACCAAAAAAATAGTTTTCCGAAATTTTATGTATTGAAATTTGTAGACATCTGAATACTGTTAATCTTTTGTTCGAACCTTTTTTCCTCAGATTATCGGAAACCTTTGAAAAATCGTGGCGATTGTGGAGTACGTGCACCGAAAAGCTGGAAAAAGTATTTTTACACGTAAATTATTCTAAAATGATGTAAATTATTATTTTAATACAACATCTGTACATCATGAAATGTTTTAATAAGTAGATATGTATTTTAAGAATATTTTTAAATTATTACCATTCATTACGGCGAATAATAATTACACGAATAATAATAAATGCGAATAATAATTATACGTATGGAGAAATGTATAAAATAAATGTATGAAAATTGTATTTCTATAATTTTAAAACGTGGCATCTATATTTATTAATATTGTATTGATAAAGATAATTGTAGATATATAACATAATGATATGAAATAAAAAAATATAATTTGAACATATGGTCATAACATCACATACATAATTCGTCAATCATTTGTATTTGACCAGATTTGATTATTCTTGTGGATCTAGTTCCAGCATTTATCGTTCGTCAGCGTAGAGGGCGTAGGAAAACCAGTTGTTTACATGTTAATAGGACGATAGCTCCATCTCCTATTCATCAGTCAGCTACACATTTGTCGGTAATACCATTTCTGTAAAGGAAACTGTACGGCAGATACCGACCACCGAATCTTGAAAAGTCACGTGTCTGTCCCGGGTCCATAGGCACCGACGAGATCTCGTCTGGCAGTCTTTCTAAATATCTAGTCGGTGCTGTGACCCAAAATCGTCTGTGCCCAAATTTACAATCAAAATCAACAAATTGAAGTTACAACAATAATCGTTCAACAGCTAATGCTAACTTAGAAATAATTCGAAGGGTTGAGATAATATAGAATATCAATGAATATTAATGAGTAGTCGAATGCCGACAATCGATAAAGATGGATTCTGCATACCATTATTTTGTGCTCTTCTAAAAGTAGATTAATAAAATTTCCCAAGTAGAAATCGCAACAATTACTTGTTTATCGAGTTTACTGTTTTAATGAAATTGCACGAAATGGGAAAATACAGAACTCTGTGAACTTCATCTTCAAATGCACGAGGACTCTACTATTCGATACGTTTCTCTGACGGTAATAGGTATATTTGTTCTCAGCTGTTCAAGACTCTTCTCTTGTCCAATTATATTGATTTATTACTGCATGTTCCGCAACACAAGTGACTTCAAAACATATTTTATCAATTTTATGAACGCAAGACACATCTTTCGTTCATACTAAATTTTAATGACATGTCCGTGGAGAATAATGTAATCCGAAATGTTGCTGATAAAAGTATATTTTCAGTTGAAAGCCCATTGATTTTTGTTCTTTTAAAGGTAGCAAAACCTCCTATAGAGTATTCTCTGGCATGCCACTTAATACCAATGCTATCCAGAGTTTGTAAAATAAACTATCAATAAAAAAAATTGCGTCAGTTTAACACCAAGGGATAAATTAAATTGAAAAAATCCGAGACGAACGAGGGTCAAACTGGTATTGGAGAATCCATTAACTAGTAACACGGAAAAGGATCCTTTAGAAGGTATCTCAGTATCCTCCGTAAGTTCATCCCCAAAGACGGTATAAATTTAGGACCAGCAATTCCTCAGAAGTGCCATTACCAGAGAAAGAGAAAATCAAATCAAGAGTAAAGGGGTATGGGGGGGGGGGGGGGTACGCGCGGAAAATATACGCTAACGTAAAACGAACTATCTCGCCTAAACTTCGGGGTCCCCTTATAAATATTTATACGTCGCTACCTTAAAGTCGGCACGCTCGCCGGAATCTCACCCCCACCCCAGGTATTCAGCCCCTTGTTTTCCTGTCGATAGAGTGTGCGCGTGTGTTTCCTCCACGCACGTTGGTCGGTAACACAGATAGCATCGTAATGCCCTATTTTAACCAGAAACCTGCTGCAGGAAGATCCGAACGTTTCCGGAATAATCCCCGGGTCCTACGCAACCCCCGATCGATTGTCTTTGTCTCTCGTTCTTCGACTAACGTGCGGATGTCCTGCTCGCTTTTTCTCTGTTATTTTCTTCCTTTTCGCCGTGTCTACTATTCACATGTAGCACACGTCTTTGTTTGGACCCAATTGCGCATCCACCTTACCGGAGAAGTATCGCGGAACCCTCTTGAAAAATCACGTCCAGCCATCGAGCCCGGGGGATGAAATTTTTAAACGCGGGGGACCGGGGTGGGGGCCTGTAGTGTTAATAAAGTATGGACACGCTGCAATTCGCCTGCATGACTTCCCGTTCTGTTTACTGATCGCTGTATTATACGCGGGTGCGACCATGCTGAGGTTCTTAAATCTTTTCCATGGCGAGGGATGAATAAATCGGATGCTACTTTGTCGAGGAAATATTCTGAATGCGCGGCGACTGTAATATGAAATATTGAAGCTATAGAAACGTGTTTTATTTATTCATGGCGCATTTATAAATGTTCCCCGTAGCAAAAGAAAATCCGATCAAACAAACCGAGCGTGTATCATTAAGCACACATATATTTAACGGGGAAAATATTTTCATTAAGGGTAAAAGTAACGGTAATCATAAAATTCGACATGTTTAACACAGAATATTCATATTAAAATAAATATTCGTTTCATTATAAGGTACAAAATAAGAAGGTTCGATTATTTAAATTGTCTAGTAATTTTTGCATAAAGCTGTACAGTGTATTTGTTTTCTATATTTAGTAAACGAGCAATTATCATCTGATTAATATTTTCATGAAACCTTTCATCAATCTTTTCATCACCCTTTTCATCAAATTTATGTAATGTTCACAATTTGTTCACAATTCTCAATAAAAGTACTATATCAAAAAGGTGCTTTAAAGTAGGTTCCTATTTCGTAAAAGTTTTGTTTAGATTAAAATCAAATCTCAATGGCTCAGAATTAAAATCAAAAAGAAACAAATTATGTTTCTAAGTACGACTTCCTTTTTGACAATTAAAATTATTATTGAAAGAGAAACCAAGTTGGATTGACATTTCTAATTGGTTAAAAAATCGTTCCCTGTGAATCACAAATGACAAAAAATTCTTAAGTAACCATCGATACTGAATGTCTTAAATTCACGGTTAAAATAACAAAATACAAATCATCTGTTTACCGAGTTATACGTGTCCCGAGTCTATAAATTTTTTCGAATGCAATCAGTTTCAATTTTTTGGAATAGATAAAGCGTGAAGGCTGAATATTAAATAAACGAACAACGTTGTTAGTATATTTTTGGAGTCATGCAGAAGAGGCGAAGTTGCACGTTCGAATAACGAAATATTTTTATTTTTCCACGGTGCGTTTTGCTGTCGGACATCATTTGATACGATACGCCGTGTTGTATTACGATTCACCGAATAAAATCACTCCACTCGGCCGTACAATAAAACTACGCAATTTGCAAAACTCTAACGTTTCGATGCACTACGGGTCACAAATTTCTCTCTGTAGAGAATTATTGTATTTTCCAGGACACGAGTGTAAAATGTAAGGGGGAGGGGGGCAACGAGCACCGTGTGAAATATGTGCAAAAGAGTTTCAATTTATTGCGTGGCACTGCTCTCTGGGTTACATTACATTATTTTTGCGTGCTGCGATCGTAACTGAAAACATGTTTATAATAGCCACTCGCGTATACTACCCTCCAACTTTATAGTACTTGTGTTCATTATTATTTCAAAATTGTTTACTAAATTTTGCACGATCAGTAGAAATACTAGCCTCGTACTTTCTGCAGATATGTACGCAGAAAATAAGTAGTGCAATTCGTAATGCAGAAGTCCATTGTGAACATATTTTTACAGCTTTTTTTTTAAGCTCACTCAAATTTCCATGCGAAGTTTATGCGGCTTTGGTTTATTTAATTTTTGTACAGGGTGTTCGACTACTGGCGAGAGAATGTTTAAGGGAAAATTTTGCGCCTCTATGACGTACACAACGTACACCTCTGTTGGTCGGGTTGCCGTATTTTTGGCAGATTTTTAATTGATAGTAACTTAAAAATGAAGCCGAAATTTTTCTATTCTCCATTTTTGTCTTATATTGTCTTGGAGAACCACCCCTTAAATTTTCTCCCACCTGTAGTCGATCTCCCTGTGTACATCTTGGATCAGATTTCAAATTACATAATTGCTAGATTATTTTACAAGTACATTTACAAGAGAACACATTCGAGTAGAAAAATATTCTACACGCCCAAAGAGTAGATATCTCCTTCAAAGTGAAAAACGGGCACGAACGAGTTACTACATTATTTATGCAAAGTTTCGTCGAAATCGGAGTGTATCGCTCCCCGATGTTCCCTTTGTTGGTAAAATCACCAATATTTTCTTTATGAAATTTGTAGAAACAAATTACACAAAAATTATTCAAACCTCAGACTCTTTCATGACATTTGGCTCACCACCATTCGGTACCACCATCTTATTTATAAAGCTCCGGAGCCTCGACACAATGATTAAATTTTAATTAACGTTCCTCGGAGGATCGAAACTTTTTAAAACTGCAAATTTCTATGAACACCCTCCCGTCACGGGCGGCTCTACCGATCCCTCTATCCCGATCAACTTTCTATATTAAAGGCACGAAATTAATTTTGTCAAACCTTCCGATGGTTGGCATTAATCTCTCCGCAAGCGCAAAAACTACTCCGCGGGCATCGAGTCGGCACAATCCCCGATTCACAATTAATCAATCTGCGGCGGCTAAACAACCCCTGGTGGCGCGCGTGACTTCAAAGACTGCTGACACCGTTCACGATAAATCATCGTTGGCTAGCGGTGGCCGGGTCCCGGGCGTTTTACGATCGAGCAGATGCCGAAATATCGCGGCCGGCATAATAACAGGCTCTCGCGTTTATTTGCCGGCCTCGTATAAACAGCGTGCCGCAGATTCGGTATCGTTTTCGACCGTTGTATCGGTTAATTGCCGGCATTACATTTATTCCGGTGAAAATATTCGAGCGACAGCATCGGACCGCCGCCGCTGCGATCCGAAATTCGTATCGGTGTGTGTTTATATGTGTGCATGTGTATTTGTGTATGCGCGCGTGTATGTGTATATGTGTGAGTGTGTGTGTGTGTGCGCGCGCGACTGTGTGTATCCGCCAGCCGCGCTCGTTCTACCACCCGGTCATTAACAACCCCCCGCCGAATGCTCATCTGAATGCCGTCAGTTATGCCCTCGTTTAATGATACTTACATTAACGGATGCGTGTTTATGATGTTGGACGCCGGTATGCTGACGGTACTGACGTGTGCCACGTGTGCATGATTGACTAACGTGTTAATTCCCTATGCGAGGTTGCACTGCCCCTCGTCCCCGATCGGCTCGAAATTTGTAAGTCTCCGGCACGTCGAGATCCATCGCGATTTTCCGAACGCGAAACCGTCGTGCGAATACATTCTTAACCTGCTACGTGCGATTGTTAAATTTTGAACACGCTGACGGGAAAAATCAAATCAGTACGAAATTTTCGAGATCAGGAGAAGTTGTCGATATCTACACTGCTACGTAGTAAACAATTATATTAAAAAGAAATAAATTGGAAATAAATAAGAAAGAAAGAAATTTCCAGAACTAATCCAGAGAAATGTTAGTTTAGATTCACACAATTTCGATCGTGTTATGAAGTTGGAAACTCGAATTTCCAGCTATTAAAGATTACTTGATGATGAATAGCTCATGTCTCATGTTCACGTGCACGTATTAAATATGTGATTCAAAACTTAACATAGTCTACGAATAATAAATGGCCTCAACTCTGTGAAGTAGAACAAAGAGGTGCTTACACAACATGTTGTACACGTTGTCCTTCGTAATTATCTTCAAATTCTGGATTAATTGCGTGTAGCAATCAATACCAGCAATTATTCAAAGTTAGAAACTTTGAAATTTTACTCCAATAGAAACTGGTTGATACAAATTACGAGTTGGCTTGTACGTGATTATCTTGAACAGGATCAACTCAATCATACTTATCGATCGAGAGCCAATTAAGGTACTTGTAACGTAACATTATACCAAATACCTTATTCATATATAAATAATATGTACTAACCGGACCACAGACGACTTCATTGGCATCGGAAAATTAATTATGGTACTCGAACTAGTAAATAAATTAACTAGTAAATAAATTTTTCCCGAGTGACGAGATCAAACTGCATTGAAAAATTCGTCACGTCTGTACAGTATACAGGCGTCGCGTTGACCGTGAAGGGTTAATGAAAAGTCTCAGGAATGCAGCACGTCACCGAGCAGCACAATTTTATACACGGTTAACAAAAATTAGCCACGTTATCCGTGACTCGCGGGCTTTCGATTAATTTGGTTGCTTTATCGTCGTCGATTGCTACAAAGGCGACGTTCTCCGGGATAGGCCGCGTACCATGCGTTTGACAGGATGTCAGCTAATCGCTTTCCTCGAATCGCGCCTTTAGTCTGCCACGCCACTCACCTGTCTCTTCCGCGATCCTACGTGTTTCACGCGTGAACAGGCTCCAAGCCCTTGCACCCAGCCCCTTTGCAAAAGGGTGAAGGAAACGCGGGATGAACGGAGTTGCAGGAGTCAAAATTCTCGGGGGCAACCTGTTATCTCGGCTCCGACGCGCTGATTTTCAGTTAACAGTCGCGGGAAGACGAAATTCCCCGTAAAGTGCACGTGTATAGTAACTGAGAACAAGGCTGGGATGGGAAGCTGGCTACCGTATTGCTACAGGGTGTTCGACTATAGGTGGGAGAAAATTTAAGGGGTGGTTCTCCATGACAATATAAGACGAAAATGAAGAGTAAGAAAATTCCGATTTCGGCTTCACTTATGAGTTATTAACAATTTTAAATCCGCCTAAAATACGGCAACCCGGCCAACAGAGATGTACATGGCGTACGTCATAGAGGCGGGACTCCGAGTGCCTCGCAAGAAGTCACCTGGCAGGAATTCGGCGTGTAAACCTTTCGATTGAGTCATTCCACACGAATTTTCGGTTCTAGTCGAATTAATGGCTAAGGTGTGCGACGTTAAAAAATAACCATTGGGAGCGAGCGAGGACCCCCTTCGATACGTGACCGTCGCGCGCCTTTATGACGTACACAACGTACACCTCTGTTGGTCGGGTTGCCGTATTTTTGGCGGATTTTTAAATGATAATAAGTAGAAAATGAAGGCGAAATTGTAATTTTTTATTCTTCATTTTCATCTTATATTGTCTTGGAGAACCACACCTTAAATTTTTTCCCATCTGTAGTCGAACGCCCTGTATTTCTGGAGCAACGAGTAACAATTTTACGTTGAAATTATTTTTAGGCCAATCATTCTTAATCACGGTTAAAAATTCAACCACTTCTGTTTTGAATCGGTGGGAGGGGGAGGTGGGGTGCTGTCTATAACAAGAAGTTTGGTAATTCTTACTGATGTAGGAGTTAATTGATAGAATTCTTACTTTAGAGTCCTTACAATTGATAATTTTCATTTTGCATAAGTATCCGCAGTCTATTCGTAATAACTCGTATTTAAAAGAGAGACTTGGTTCGCACTTGCCAATAAGTCCTACTGAGATAGTGAAACGTTGAAGCCGCTGGAGCAGGCACAAGATTCAAGAGAACCAGTCTAGCTGACCAGCCCAGAAATTGCAGTGTCCGAAGGAACTGGCAAAATGACTAAAAAACGTCTTCTTCCACTTCGCCAAGAAATTTCCTGCACGGTTGTTAATAAGTGGAAGCTGAGCGCAAAGGGGTTGGAACCGCAAAGGCAGCGCAGAAGGTGGCAAACGAATGAGACAGCTGAACCGTAGAGGAACCAAGGTCTGCGACGGATCAAGGAAAAGGCACCGATTGTTCCACCGGTAACAATTGATTAAACATGCCCCGGGTCCGATGTGTTCACGCCCTCCCCCCCTTAACTTATCCCCAGTTCCCCGTCCCCGACCCTCTGACCCACCGAATGATCGAATTTCCTACTGGACACCAAATTGAAAGTGGCCCTCGTAGTGGCATCCACCGCCGGCACGCTGGTACAAACGTGTCTCAGCGGATCTGGTTAGCTGGGATCGGATGGTCCGGATGGTCCGATCGCTGTTGGAACACGGGTCAAGGGGGTGAGCCAAAAGGCGCAGCAGAAATTCAATACCCCTAATGGAAGGGTCAGGTATCGACACGGCTGATTCCGGAATCCGAAGGATTCGTCAAAAGTGTTCGTTCCTAACTGGAATTAATTAAACTGATGAAGACGGTTCTGCGTGCCCTCTCAATCCGGCTTCAACTAAAAAACAGAAATTTTGTTTCATTTCATGAAATAAATTGCTATGATTTTTCGAGACTCGATGAAACACCTCCTCAGTAAAGATTATCTATCAATAAATTAAGAAAATGCTTGGTTGAGTATTTACGTCGCCAATTCGTCGAATAAAAGATTGTCTCGTTAAAACCATAAACGATGTCGGTCTCTATATTGCGCAGCATTTGTAGTTGAAAGTTTTCCGCCGTTGGGGACCACGAGCTCGACACAGACGGAGGAGATAGCGAGTTCGTCATTCTCTTCAGCCAGCAGGCTGCTTTCTTACACTTCGCCTAATTATTTCGCGCGAAGGAAACGTTTCATTTCTTGTGCGGCTTCGTTGACGGCGCGGCGCGACTCGGATGGCGGAACGCATTAGCCGCCAGCTTAGTATGATGCTCAACTGGCATCACAGTAGCGGGCCAAGGGAAACGTGACATCCGTTTGCCGGGATGGTCTCGATTTTGCGCCCCGCGATGATTTAACACTTTCCACTACCACGTCAGTCGCACGTGTATGACATAATTTCTGGTAAGGTAATTATTTGCCAACGGCTACCACTCTCCGATTTTGATGAAACTTAAATATGTTGTAACAACTTTTGTTTTTTTAAATCACTTCAGCTAGTGTTGCTTTAGTTTTAAAAATCATTATTGTTTTTAAGATATTTGTTATACTAGTTATATTAGTTATATTATACTATGTTATACTAGTTTTGCTGTTTCCTTTAAGCGATGTTTTGCAATAGTTGGCACGACGGACAAAAGTGTACAGGGGTAGTCCGAATATATATATCGGAAATCGTTTTCAGAAACCTGCCTCATGGAGGCCACTATGCACATTTCCGACGATTTTTGAAATTTTTCAATGGATTCTTCTAAACAGTTTCGTATACTGAAAAGTTCTCAATAACCGCACTAGTTCCGTTCCGTTCCGAATTTTGATTGCGAGCACTGTTCAAATTCACCATCCCGTTCTTTTGCTGTGAGAATTCCCATCGATCTACAAATTCTCAAACAAAATCGGTTTTTGTAAAATAAAGTAAAAAAATTCGGACGGTGAAATCCAGCAGACAAAAATTTTAATTAAATTCGAGAGAAAGGGAGTTGCGAAAATTTCCCGTCCTGCGGCCTGCTCGGAATTACATTGTTCCCCCTCCCCTCCTCGTCCCTCCACAGTCCCCCAATTTATATCACTGTGTTATGAAAAAATATTTTTGGACAAGTCCAGGGTCTTCCAACGGTAGAATGTTTCATATTTCTTCTGTTTGTAGCGAGAGAAATATAGAAATGCATTCCAGTATAAGATTCAATACCCATAGAATTCTAATTATCATGCAGAAATTATACATTATTTGAAATTTTACGTAGCATTCCGCCATTACTCGATCATCGAAAATGATGTTTCAGCTATGAATAAACAGATTGAAAAAACCTTTAAACAGATGAACAAAGTGATAGTAATGACTTACAGTAAACGATGTTCATTCATTGTAAAATTTCATATTCATTGTAATTTTCTACTGTTAATAAGTAAAAAGAAAATATTGATGTTAACAGAATGAATTTATATTTATATATAACGATACAGCCCAATGGTATACCATAAATAGATAGCGGATTTTTGTGCAAAATAAAAATTTTCTATCTGAATTGCAACAACCTGGAGTGAAATAGAAATTTATTTTCTTTCTTCATATGTTTAATGGTTTGAAAATAATGTAACAGTGTTTCTAAATTCTTCTAATGTTTTTACCGTTTTAAATTACGCCTGTTCATTTTGATAAAAAATACATAAAATTCCCTGTCTCATTATAAAGTATGGATAGTACCTTGCACTTTTATCAGATACTAAAGATAATTTTCATAGAACATTGAAACACTCTATTTTTCCTATTTCAGCAACAAACTTCCCTACTAGATGTATGTACAAGTAACCCTAAACTTCGGAACAGCGCAGCGCAGGTATTTTGCAGGGAATGACTTCGCTTGCATTCCAGCAAACACAATCTCACTGTAATACGGTTGGCGAGTTGGTGAAACCGCCTCGCGCCGGTAGAACACTGCGTTTTCGCCGAACGAAGTACAAGAATCAAGGGAGAACTTCACGGAAATGCATTGGGCCAATTTACAAAATTTATTAAGACCTCTCAAGAAGGCGCAGACAAGGGAAAGGAATAAACTCCTCGAAGAAGCAGCACGCAAATATAAAGAAAAAAAAAACACTACAGAAGTAAATTGTAAATAGACGATTTTTGCAACGTTGCAAACGCTTCTGCCTTTACTGCGCTCTCCATTGATAAAGAAGAAAGATAGAATTGTCTAACGTTATTTCCAATGAATGTACTTTCGTGCAAAATTGTCTGTATCGTCGGATTAGTTATAGGGCAAGTCTGAGGGCTCCTTTTATTCTCCTACTAATTTATCCAGGATTTCGCGACTGCGAGGAGGGAGATAAAAAAGGAAACAGATTTAACTCTCCGGTTAGCGATCTTAACCGGTTAAGGGACATCGCCAGAAAAACGACTGGCTGGCCCACTTAATATTTCACCGCATTAGCCAACGCCGGCACATTACTCATGGGGCCTCTCATGCTGGTGGGAGAATGCCGGGCTTCGCCTCGAGAGTGGCAATCGTCGATAAAACGGAATTACCGACGTTAATAATCGAGGCGAGCTCTCGCGCGTTTACTCGCGGGACACTCGGTTATCCAGCGACGCGTGCACTTGAATTATGCACACGACGCTGTCAGTCCTTAAATCCATCCGCAAACTTCCCGATGACGTTTCTAGTTTCTGCGCTTCATTAGGGGACACGAATAGTCTGCAAGCGTATTTTTTTTTTTTTCGTTGTTGCACAGAACGTTTTCAGCATCCACGTGTGTATCTGTGATACAGATAAAAAACATTAATTTCTCGAAAGTGCACAGCGGTGGACAATTCTGTTCGCACACCGTTCACAAAGGAATAACTTCTTTAAAAGTTTCTTTGACAATTTAATTTGTTGGTTAATATGTTAAGCAAATTTTAAGAAATTGCTAATAGTCGAAATTGTGAAGGACACATTGCAGGCCTCGTGTTGAACACTTCTGCATGAGATTATAATGAAGATTTAACCATTAATTGGTACACTGGGGTCGCTCATGACCCCAACAAAATTTCTATGTAAGTGTTCCTCTAACCTTTTTATATTTTATTTAAATATTATGAGCTTACGTATTTTATTAATTTTACAAATAATTACACTGTGGATGCTAATGTATTCTTGTAGTATAAATATTTTCAAAATGCAAGTTATTAAAAATTTTAGTAATCAGACAACGGATGTTTATGTATTTCCGATATTCTTAGCATTTAAGATGTATTAAACCACAAGCTTTGATGAAGTTTATAACTGCCTATATATTTTTACATTACAGTATTATGCATACTTATCTTTTCCATCAATTACTACTCAACATTTGAATTTGCATAAAAATATGCTGTCCAATAACATTCAATGGTACGTTGTTTCGTCTTCGCATTACTAAAACCGCAAGGGAAATTAATTTTACTTTAATCCGAATTTTCCCATGATGAAATGAACATAAATTTCGACGAACCCCTGCAATTTATTAACGCATTCAATTTTGTCTGTCATGCGACAAATGCGTTTAAATGAAGAACAAATCTTCGTAGAGGATACTGTTATTTTAATTAAATAATAATATGGATGAATCGATTATTAATTATCCGCTATTGAAATTTCATCTTATACAGATTTGAAACCGTTAATCTTGAGCCCGCCTGCATATACTTATGTATGATTTAATACACGAATTCTCTAGTTCTGTTTTACGCTCCGCTAGAACTTGATTCGCGGCCGAAATATATACAACTAATGCTCGGATGCTAAGTATAAAGTTTCGTATCGGACTTTGTGTTCTCAGAATGTTCCTCTCGAACAAATGAAACATATTTGCATAGGTGCCAATTTGGCAGGCAATAATTAGTATTGTTCGGATTAGTTAATTTATTAATTCGTAAATGCGTTATTTCGAATATTCATAGCAATTAGGATCGTCTAGTGATCTTAGGTATTAAGAGAACAGTTTCCGCGTATTACACGGTAGTTAGGCGTATCAATTTCACAATAGCTACCGAAATACACAATAGATTACCCAAATACCAGCTACGGAACTCTTCATTGTAATGTTAATACATTCTCTTCTATATAAGACTCCATCTTTCGGTAATCCCAGCACTTAAAAGTTAGTCTTTACATCTCACGTAGCAACTTGAGGTGTTATACCAAACTCCCAATAACTAGCAAAACATATAATAGAATGTGCAAAGGATACAATTGAAATTTACACTAAGTACACCATCTGGGGTGATTTTTGTTTTATTAATTTTATTATTGTTTATTTACTCTATACATATGGCTCCCATCCATATAAATGCGTGTTCCTTCAATTAACACTATTAATAAGTTAATCGTTAGACTGCGGATCTATACGCAAAATAAATATATTTTACATCAATTATAAAGAGCACGAACGAAGCAAAAATTTAAATTTTCTCTTCAACAATTTTAATAAGTTGAAAATAGTTCATCGATTAGTCTAAATACTCTTAATCTTTTGTACTATTTTAAATCGCATCGATCCACTTCTGCAATAAATGCATACACCAGTGTTGCCGGATTAAGACTCGTCTCCCCTCTCTACTTTCCCCTTCTACGACGCTATCCCCTCCCACACTTTCGTCACGGGCCGGTCGTGTGACGCGTTTCGTCTCTGTCATGCACGTGTCGCAATGTCACGTGACTAATCCGATACCGGCAGAGAGGGGGTAACTCCCCCTCTCCCCTAAATTCGAGTGAATTATCGACGTACTAACACAAAAGCAGCATCTTTCGGTGACCCAGGCACTAGGGAAATGGGCCTCGCATCTCGCGTACCAATTAGATATATCATTACTCGGAATGGCCACCGGAAACAAATAGCAGTATAGCCGGAGGGCAATCTGCGACTCCACGTAGCTATCGTTCACTTCTTTGCTTGAACTCCGGGGGCAGCACGCCAAGAAACTTGGATTCGCAAAAACTTTCCTGGAGAACCATTACGGGCTAATTATCGAGGGAGTGTGGGGTGAGAAATGGGGGGAGGTGTCTCTTCCGCGGGTCGAGATTATCCGAAAAAATAACGGGGCGTATTATCGCGGACACCGCTTCGCATAGCGTACGCGAATTATTGCGCAGCCGTGATAAGCTTTAACGAGGCCACGTGAAATTTTTATTTTCAATGTTGCAGGACGGTCGGCGAGGGGAGCGCGGGAATGGACGGTGGCCGCGTGACCGCGAAACGCACAATATCTCCTGGCCGCCGTCACGTTTCGGGGATTTATCAGTGCCGGGTTGACAGGGAAAATAATGAAGTCGGTGTCGCGAAACTCGACCAGCGCTGTGTGTTCCCTGGCCGCGTGAAAGTGGCCATTTTTCCGCCCCGAACGTCCCGCGTCCACATATTTAAATCGGACGCGTATCGACGTCGGCAATTCGGGTCCCGAATACGTCCATTACGCCGCGTTACAGACGACAGACGCTCGACACATAAATTTCTTCCCGGAAACAATAGGGGAGCGTGCTAATTCGCTGTAAAATGGTTTTTTCGTTGTTCGTCCCGAGAGACGTCGGGACTATTTTATGAAGTTGCTCGCTCCGACTTTGATCGTGCGACTGACAACTCGTGATATCGTATCGAGTCGTTTCGTGTATCGCGAAGTGATGTACAATGGCTCCAGTTAACGTTCCGACATATTTTCATAAGGTACACTTAAAACTGAACGTGGAGGAACGTTATAACAAGAAATTACAAAAATATCATTAGTAATATGACCATTTTAGAAGCGTCCGAACAAATTCGGTTGAAGTCAAGAAATTAATTTGGCTATGCTTTATTTCGGGAAACCAGAAATTATTACCTTTTTGTAATCATGCAGATTCTGGAGGGAGAGAAAACGCCGAAAACCCAAGTATTAATTCTAGGAGATCGATAGGTCAAAAGTTATGCATGTGTAAAAATGTGCGTTTGAGAGTTTTTGACAGGTAACCTAATCTACGTGCGACGCTGAGTACATACGAACATGGCAGCGCCCTTACCTGTCAGAAGCACTTAAAATCGCTCAACTTTGAACACGCATAACTTTTGAACTAGTGAATTCCTAAAATTAAAACTTGGATTATCAGCATTTTCTTTAAAAAATTTACAAGATTGCATAAAAAGGGTTAAAAATTGCTGGTTTCCTGTTTAACCAGAAATTTAGTTAAAGTAAAAAAAACGAATTTCAGCTAAAGTGAATATGATGTAATTACGAACTATTGTATCTGAAAATTACAGGAATAAATAGAATAAATAGAATAAATAGAATCCTATAAAATTAAATACATTCTCTCTGTCGACAATAAAGATGGAGGATCTTAAATTGCGCGGTTCGAAATGCGGTATCGATGAGTTTGTTCGACACGAAACTCTCTAACGAGCAGCGGAGCCGTCGCGAAAGAGCTCGAGCGATATTGCTGACGCCATGAAATAATTTGCACCGACCACAACTCGATACGTTGTTTCGTATTAACGTTATGCGCGAAAATATACTGGGCGTCGCCGTTTTAGTATCAGCAGCTCGTCATTGAGCGCGCAGTCACTTCTGGCGAGAGTAAGCGACTAATATATTTGTTTTCTGTTATGAAAAGTTTGTTGTAAATCGGAAGCGTAATACCGCACTCCATATAATAAACAGATAATTAATAAATATCGTATACGCAACAGGGAAGCAAACATCACCATCTACGAATATAATTCGCATAATAATAATGCAAACAATTATCGGTCTCGTTAATAACGTTATAATCAATTCGTTAATAATTCAGTCTGCCATTGCGTTGTGCCCTTCTGTTGTTACATATTATTCCAATTAGAACGCTGTACGTTGTTTTTTTTTATTTGCAACATCTTCGAAAAATAGTAACAGGAGGTTTGGAAAATTAAAATAAAGTTAGTAAATGTCATGTCGATATATTGTAAATAAAATATGGATAATCATACTTCATAAAAAAATATATAATTGAGTTTAACTGGAATTACAGGATATTTCAGTTTCTTGGTTAAGGATTTCAGTAAAATATTGTAAAATTACTATATCATTGTAATTTCTATATAAATATCTACAATTCCATAGTTTCATTATCAACTCATTATAGGAAAGCAGGTTCAAAAAGGTCAACTGTTAATGAGTAATAATATTAATTGAAAATTCTACAGCAGCTACAAGAATCGGGAACTAAATAAAAATTGACTTTGATTTACGAATAAGAGAATTCGATTAATTATCGATTAGGAGGTCAGACGACTTGTTCAGGGACCCTCGATCGGGGCGAAGATCATGAACGCGCAGTTTACTTGGATTACTCGGCCCAATAAATCACATTCATCCACCATTTTATTGCTCCGGGGAACGTTTATTCTTTCTTGCTTGGCGGTGCAGTAAATTTTGTCATTTCTCTTTCCTTCGCGTGTTTCCCAAGAAAACGTAGAGAGGAGGAAGAATGTGGAGGGAATTATACTCGTTGATAGCGGGAACATCGTTTCTCGCGTGCGTTTTTCCTGCCGCAATAAAATTTCGTTCCCGCGGCATCCATTTTCTCGGGGAGCCGACGTATTTATCGAATTCATTCTATCGATGACTCGCAGACCCGGCGCGAAATTACCGGGGGAAAATTCATCGTCCGAATAAATCAACCGAAAACGTAAATTTAATTCAACGGGCCGGGGTCGGGAGTTAACGCTGCTTTTATTAAATTTGGAACAACAACCTCGCAACGGGAAGTTGATGCCGCAACAGACGAAAGTTCCGTCTCATTTAAAGGAAGTTTTCCTGTTCCGTTCCGACGTTGACAATATGGCGCACGTGAAGACGCAGGTTGTGTTAACGTTGCCACATTTTTGTTACGGTTCGTGTAAAAAACGGGCATTTAGAAACGGGTTATGGCAAACTTTCGGTACACTCGCCGCAAAATAGAGGAAAAACATCTCGTAAACGAGAACCCAACGATCGTCTGTCTCTGTAATTACAGAGTCTCTGAAATTACAACCTAATTTCGGTACTTCATTCGTTTTATCTATATGGACTACTTAACATGCTCGCGGCTGGGAACAACTGTCGTAAAAGCATCGTAATGTTCCAGTCGTTTATTCGCCGAAACTCGGGACCAAAATTCATTATAATAAATAATGTAGAGAATGTAAATGTTTAAATCGGGACAGGTCAGCTTTATCCCCAAAAATTAATTTCAAGATGAAATGTAAATATGCATTCATATTATACATGTTGATCGGTAAATGGTCGATCAACCGAACAGGGTTGATTCTACATAAAGCAATAATTCGAAAATGTAAAACAAAACTTTGTTCATACGGGGCTTTATTTTAGAGAAAATCGAGTTTGAAAATTCGATGAACACGCCTATTGAACAGGAATCGTTCGACGTGTCTGACCATGGCGTACCGGTTCTACTTATAACTGCAGAGCACACGGAGTTGACGAATTTTTATAGTCAACTGTCTCAAAAATAAAGATTCGAATGAAAAATTTTGTGCTATACTTTCGACTATTTTTTTTAAATGTAGAATTTATGGATAAATTTACAAAAACGGGTGCCGAATAAGACAATTCTAATAAGGTCTTATATTAATTACCACAAAGATTAAAATCAATTGCATACTGCATAAAATGGGATCATAGTGTTACGTTTCTAAACGACGTAAATGTAATTTGAAGTTTGATCAAATTTAGCAACAAATATCATATACACCGGGAACGCAGTTGCAGAACAACAGTTTATAGACAAAGATTTAAAAAGCAATTATGCGAAAGCTGCGCACCTTCGCTTTCTGCAACTGCCGGCTCCACAGGTCCCATTAAACGGTCGTAAAATAATGTTTCGCCCAGTCATTAATTGTGGAACTTGGCTCCATAATTTTCATCGGCAGCGAGCGCGTAACTCGGATGCAAGCAGCGTTTTACCGTTCGGAATCAAGTTTACGCAGCGTCTATTAAAGTCACCGATAAATCCCCCGCGAATTCCAGAATTTTTCGCGCGGAAGTGCCGCCATATTTTCGCGGGTACGCACGGAGAAACAAGTTTTACGGTGCAATATATTTAGAACCGATAGCCAAACGCATGTCACAGTATTTTCATTTTACACGGGGCTGCGGGTCGTAAAAGGATAAACTCGCAGCTCGAGGGACGTCCAGCAAATGAATGTAAGAAACTGCCACCCCCGTCTCGCCGCCCCCTTTGCCTCTCCTAGCGGGCGGTTACTGCCAGCGCAACGATTTTTACGGTCACGGTTATTACAAACAGGAACTCCTGTTAACCTTTTTTTATTTAAAAAAATCTCCGGAAAGTTTCGCGCGAACGTGCGCTATCTCGCGGCGCGCCCCGAGCACATTTTACAACCCCTACTTGCGGCGGCGGCGGCAGCGGCGGGGGAAAAAAATATCCAGGGTACGGGGGGTGGAACACCGAGTTTGCTACCCGACACCCACGCAGGCACCCGGCCTAGACCAATAAAATGCCTCGGGGGCATCTTTTTTTACGAGCCTCCCCTCGAGTGACATGTGCGACGACCAACGAGATTTTTTCCCTCCCTTATTCCCGTCAACCCCCGCCACGATCGCGTTTTGAGGTCGTCACGGTAAATCGCGATATTGAATATGCTCGTGAGCACCGATGATGCATTCTTGTCCTCTCTTCCCTTTTTTTTTCTTCTTTTCACGAGAGCCAGAAAGGCCAGCGCGCGCGGCGCAGTGCTGTGGCCTTTTATTTTAGATTTTTGACATGGGGTTTTTAGGGACACTTTTTAACAGGTGTTACAAAAAATTCGCGACCTTTTATCGTCCAGTTTCCAGCGATTCGGGTTGATGACCTGTACCATCCTGTTCGGAATTTTGCTTTTAATTGGCGAAAATTTTAGGGTAAGTATTATTGAGCTTTGAATGAGCAATGCCCCGTTCGCGCTGTGTTCATTATTTATTTATGCAGGAAGTCAATTTTCGGGAATCGATTGTGTCTCACCGTTACATTTAACCATTTTAGGTTGAATTCGCGTTTTTAAATAAATATTCTATTATTTCATTGTATGGTTCAACTAAATGTATGTTAATGTTATACAATGTGATTTACTTTCTAATAAATAGACTGCAGATCTTTATGCAAATTTCAAATTCGACGGATTATTTTTTGAAGATCAATTTATCAACCAGAATATTTTTTATGAAAGAAAAATATTTTCTAAAAATTATTCTGGAAAATAGTTTGGTTATTTTTGGTTTTCATCTATTCAGAATTTCCCTGCCAGGTGATTTATGGTACGCTCATGTGTTTTTTGCGTGAAGGAGAATATATTAAGCGGGTGCGCGCCGGTGTACGTTTTTCCTCCCTTAATGACTCTCGAACCGGTAAATTCTACTCGTGAATTTTGATTGAAAAAAATATTAGGTAGACGAATTGATTTCGGGGCCAGTTAGCATATTCATAAACTCACACAGTCGCACACATTACCATCAATCCCGGATGTCTATCAAAACTGTTTGTACTGCTGTTCAAAGACTCTTTAAATCCAGCCATTCAAATAATTGTACCTATTCGCAGAGAGGGAGTTAAAATGCAGTCGATCAATTTCTGCCACGTTGCTGACGGTTGGGAAAATTGATGTTCTCAAAGGAAACTGAACTCGTAATGTTGCAAATGTTAACTTGTTTTTTCGTCGGATCAATTACCAGTTAATTTCATTCACATCATTATCAAAGAGATTATAATATTTTTCACAGATATAGTATTAAAATTTTCGTGCGGCAATGATTTGTTAATTCCGCCAAGAATTTCCATGTTGTATCTACGTTTCGCCCACGTTATGTAAATTAGCTTTTATTATTTATACACTAACAATTCTATATGCTTGCAAAATATTCGAATCCTGAATACACCAAGCACGTAGGAATAAAAAATGTGCTACAGCATAGGGTAAGGGACTCAATTATTGTGGCAGGTACCTATTACTGTGCTTATATTAATTATACTTATTTTTAAAAGATAATGAATATTAAAAAAGAGCTATCAAAATTTTTCATTAAAATCAGTAAATAATATCAGCAAAACAATATTCATTATGCTTTAAAAATAAGAATAATTAATATAAGCACAGTAATTGGTACCCCACAGTAATTGGGTCCCCTCCCTAATCATATATTTCTCTACATGAAACATGTACTAATTCCAACTAACAAGTTAACCAACATGTGTATGTTATATATTATTCTTTGTTTCTATATTAATATTTGACAGATTTATATAGACTTTTTCTCGATCGAACGAAGACGTTATTGAAACCGACACGGAAAAGCTTCCAAACCATTTATAAATTCCGAATTTACCCAATCGCTGATTCCGTCCGCCGTCTCCGAAAATTCAGGGAAATCAGATTCGTGCGGGGTATATTTACTCTAAATTGATTACCGACAACGCCGGCCTCCGCAACGTCCTAGAAAACGATTAAATCAACGCTAATCGAGTCACGATACGGGGTCGATCGTAGGCCGCCCTCGTCAGAATCGAATATCCTGTGACGCAAACGTGATTTCCATCGATCGATCTTTCGACTCGCGGTTCCATTTCCTGTCGGCGCATCCTGCGGAAGACGGCGCGGCCGAAAAAATCGGGCGGACTAATTAAGCGGCGAGTAATAACGATCCCGATGGCTGGTCGATTACACGCGGCCTGCTTTGCCAGTCTGGGGATTCGAGCGTCGACGGCCGGGAATAAAGGGGATAGGAACCGGGATGGGGGCAACGAATGGCACCGGGAGGGAGCGGCGAGTACGCGAATGATAATTAACCGCTTCGCAAATACGCTCAGCTTTGGCGCATTTCATAAGCCAAAAACCTGGATACGGAATTCGATGGTTCAAAGTAAAGCAAACAATGCGACGCGGCCGCGGTAAGGGAGCTAGCGTAATGAACGTTTCGGACCCACGTCACGGCTGCATATGTCGACTACTAAATTGCCGCGATTAATACACAACGGTGACAATCATCGATTCTCACGTATTCATTTGTCGACGACCCTACTTCCGGCTTCGCCTTGCCACTATTTCGTTTTCGCCGAATATGCCACCGGAAACTGTTGCGCGCAACAGGCCAACTGCTCGGGAAATTTTATCACTCGTCGTTCCATCAAATATACCATTTTTTCTAGCTAATGATTTCCACAAGTTCCGAATTGTTGATACCAGACTTTTTTTTTATTCATGCGTGTTATCATTTAATTTAAAACGGTCAAAAAATTAAAAATTTAGTGGAAAATATTCTATAATCAATTTTCGATTGTTGTATAATTTTTATGTTACCATGGTCGGGCATTGTGCCAGATGGTAAGAACGGATCCAGCACATACGTGGTACTTTTTTTCGTTCGCCTAAAGAGAATAGTCGGAATCCAGTTCCATTGTTGACAGATTTACCTTTAGTGTCCATGGACGATATATCTCGCGGAACGTTCGTTACCCATCCGACAAAACGATTCTCTCGAGTCCCGGTATTGTGCGTTTGCCGCTTTAACTATCTCTAGGTAATGTTTTGCGACTGTGCGATTCAATTTTTTATTCGTGGAACTTTTATTGCTGCAGCGCGGGACACCACGCGAATGCTAAAGTTATAGATGCGATGTAAACGTGAAATGCCTTGACGAAAGTTAATTTCAAAGAAATTTCGCCCTAGGGTACTAAAAAATTTATATAGGATCCCAGTTGCTATATATGTTAACGACTGAGCTACGTATGACAACTGTAGAATACATAATGATCGTACATGAAATATGTAATATAATACAGTTATTCATTTACTAAAGAAATATTTGATAAAAAGTATGAAACTACTAATTCATGTTATCGTCTAAATTATACGTATGGTGTAATTAATATACATCGTAATTATATATGAAGCAAGTAATAATCAGAAAATCTGCAAAGATTGTATGCATTACATGATAGGTTACCTTATGTTGAACACATTAATATTATGATAGGCACCACTAAAAATTGCTGTATCATTACTCAAAATATTTTTTACATTATTATATTTGTTTGTATTTAATAAATTACTAAAAATTGCATGATTGTAAAAGTAAATTGTGTCATTTTTGTATGTATAATATGACAAAAAATATATAGAAGGGAAATATTCTAGGTCGGAGGAAATGCTTCGTTTTGGAGTTGAAATATTGTAGCTTCGAGTGCAAAAAGTTAATTCTATTTCTTGTAACTGACACGCGAAATTTCGATTTTGCATGTAGATCCGCAGTTTGGTAATAATATCCATTTGAGTTTATTCCATAGGATGGTCGTAACAAAAACATGTATCAAAAATAATGGTAAAAAATGCATGAGGAAATATGATTCGAAGAGTATCGTCAAGATGACAATTATGTGGTAAGATAACAAACAAGATATGGAATATTATTCGTGCAGCGAGTTATCAAAATGGCTTTAGTAAATCATCGACACGACTCAGAGATGGCCAACACAGCGCGTAATGCGAGTGAATTTGTCAAAGGATAAAAATACCGAAACTCGTCGACGGAGTGTTTGCGAATAATTTTGTAAACATCACGGAAAACGCACGAACCGGAAAAAAGAGATACGTCTGAACTTCTAAAACAGCGTGAGCGAACCGGAAACTCGTCTGGCTCAAAAAAATCACCGGAAACCGTCCGTCCGTTTTTCCAAGCGGGGGAAAAAATTCGACGCATAGCTCTGCCCATTGTCCCGGCTCATAACGAAATTTTTCGCAATGGCGGGAACCAATCGGACGACCGGCTGGCGAAGCACAATTTCGCGTATTTGCCGATCCTCCGGGCGAAAGCGAAACAAACGTATTCCCCGTGTTTAATCATCTGCCCCGTTGTCTCCCTCTTTTCGAGGTCGACTGCGACGCCGGCTGGCGACCATCGAGTTGCTCTGCCCCGTTGCATCGTTACAAATCCCCGGAGATCGAACAAACAATAAATAAATAAATAAATAAATGCAAATCAGGCTATTTTTCGGGCCATAGCGCACGACCGATTCTTAACGGGCGCCCTTCGAATTTTTACGCGCACGGCACGGAGACCTTGAAACGTTTGTTTGCCGCCGATTTCAGCGGGTTGGGAACTTATTCGGATTGGGGACGAATCGGTTCCGATGACGGAAAACGAAGAAGACGATAAACATTTCATACCGAAGCAAATTTCTTTTCCTCGCAACTCTAATAAACTGTAAAGAATAGAATAACATTTTCAGGCTCTTCCGATGTTTTCACCATTTTGCATTTGATTTAGTCGTTTTTGTAACAAATGCATGAAATTCGCAGTCCAGTTATCGAAGTGCAAGATCACAATCGGAGGTCATTAACAATTGAGGACATGTTTTCTACGGAATTGACACCCGTCTCGCTCGAAGGTTTTCTTGTCACACGTTACATTGCACTTCCTCAACAGTTTCGTCGCGTAACCGATCTTCGTCTATTAACCTTAACCAAACAATATTGCGTAGATAAACTACCTACCTGCTGAAGTTGCGATCTCACCTCCGATATTGCTGTCTTCAAGGGATAAGCAATGGCTTCCTTCTTTCGTGATTGGAAAGCAGAATGGTGCGATATGGTATCATGTCTCCCGTTCGATAAAGTCGCCGATATCTCGTACGAAAGCTCATCCATCGATAAGCCGAGGCTATTCGTTGCAAAGGAAAAACGAGAACCATCGCTTTGCCAAATTAACGTTACCTTAAATTAAATTAAATTTAAATTTATTTCACGAAATTTAGAACTGTCGAAAAACGACTGTTTCAATTATCCTAGTGTTCAATTATTTTCCATATGTATCAATAACTCGATTTGATTACTATCATGTAATCGTTAATGAAAATCACTGTTACATTTTGATGTAATTAGGAGTATGCGATTTTTTCGAATTATGTAAAAGACTGTCAACAAACTATTCTAAAAATGTACTGCACAGTCTGTACACTTTATAATCGAACATTATTCAAATTTCTCGATCCGGCGACACTGCGCGAGACAGCAGGCGTTTGAGGGATTAAGATTTGTCTCCCATTCTACCCTTCCCCTTCTACGACGCTACCCCTCCCCTTTTACGACGCTACTCCCCCACGCTCCCGTCACGGCATGGTTACGTGACGCGACTCTGCCCCGCGTCACGTGACTAATCCGGTACTGGCAGAGAGAGAGTAACTATACTCCCCTCAATTAGAGTTAGTTCCCCTAATCTGGCGACAGCGATAGTGGGCTATTATACATTATTTTAAAGTGAAAAGATTGATTCAATGAAAACATGGGAAAATGTGGCGGGGTAACAATTGAATTGGTACAACAGACATGCACAAAAAACGGTAATATAATAACAATAATATATATATATAACGTATATGTATGTATACATGGTTCTTATTACAACAATTTCATCATTTCGTTTTCCCTAAACTACCCAAAAAAAGTAACCGAAAACGGTAGTCGAATCTGTCTCGTCCGCGCGACGAAAAGTTCCGAGCGAACATGATTTTCGCTTAGGGAAACGTATCGTCGCGTTCGACTCCGCTTCCGGTACGCTTACCGATACAATATGTTTATTTATCATATTAACATCTTCTTCTCTGGACTCGCGTGCGCGCGCAATCGCTGATCTAACGCAATTACAAAAGAAGTTGCCCTAAACCTTTTTTTTCCATAACTGTTTATGTGTTTCCTTCTCAAGCTACGTAATTTACATTCGGGATCTCCAAAACGAGTGTTTCGGTGTTACGGTTCTAAACAAAAAAAAAGACCATGGAAAATGCTCGATACATCAGAACCTCAGAAATCTCGAAAAAAAAATGAGCGAACCGTGCGAAGTATGAGAATCTTTTGATCCTACTCGATTCGCAAGGTTATTCGGAAGTTCTAATTAATTATCGGTTGATTGGTACTTAATATGTAAAATACGGGAATTCATATCCTTAGAAAGTCGAGAACAAACTACCTTGTCACTATAAATATTTCGCTATAAATAAATTATTCTCGCTCGGAAGTTCTTTACCAGTAAAAGTGGGACACACGAATAACAACTAAATATTCATGTTAAACAAGAAAAGTCGACATTTTTCAAAAAAACACTCAGTATCACTAAGTGATACATATGTACATCCTTCCCATAATAAACAAGTATAAAGCCATTATAATAGCACGTGTTAAACTTGTTAAACTTGTTAACCAGTTTCAGAAGTATCTTTCCTTTCGTGTAACCAAAGTAGATCAATCTTTAGCCATTTTTCCGCCGTACGCAAATTTTTGAGTAGGAATTAATTAACAATCAAATTTTATTTAACAGTCTGAGCATAAACTAAAAACAAATTTCTCAAAGTTATTGAACATCGATAATGTGGTCGATTCAATTTTTTAGAAATTATTTACTTGCAATAACCCTGCTGGCTTAACTGCTTAATCATATGTACCTATGCAAGTGTACAAATAAGTAAACATAGCAACGATCGGATCCAAAATGGCCGCGTATTCAGCTTATCCAATTTATTATGTACAGTGGGTCCAAGAAGAATTTGATCACTAAATGCCCAATTCTCCAAGGTTGTCTTTGACGATTTCGTAAAAAATGGTCGGCACGACAATAAATTTCGACTCACTTTAAAGCTGGAAACCTTTAGTTCTATTAGATATTTTTTCATGATTTAGTGGGCGAGAAAATTTGTCGAGAATAGGAAATTTAGTGGTTCAAATATCTTTTGGATCCACTGTATTTATATATACAGGTACAAATTCGGAAATCAACTCGTACGATATTCCAACCACATGTTGTCTTCAAAGTACATCTAGTCCCTTAATCCGTAAAAAATGGTAAAAACGCTACGCAGATTTGCTAAGGTGTAATGAAACTCGTTTCTTGCACGGAGTATTACCTTTAGAGGACACCTTTGGAGATCCCTGGCCTACGTGTACGTGTCAGTATCCACGTGTTACTGCGTAATAATACGTGTCGAAGTGGAAGAACGGTAATACGTGTGTCCAAGAAGGTGTGGATTAATATTTACAATTGCGTAGCCCGAATTTAGGGCGCATAGGAATGATCGGGGGGTGGGGGAGGGGGATTGATTCTTGCTCGGGTTTTCCCATTGCCGGAGCGTCGATGGATCTAGACTGCTTACGGGATTGATGATCGATGTTTTACGACTATCCGTAGTTCGTTGATGAAAGCTCTTCGATTCGTCCGAGGCATCGCGGGAATCGAGAAGCTCTGGAATGCTTGGCAGTATTAGTGGAAACGTACGGTAATAAAAATTCTTTTTGCCCTACGGGAAACGATCATTGGATCCCCGGGTCGTCAGTGATAACGGCGACCTTTTTATTGCACTTATCGGGACGACATCTCATTCATTTCGGGAGGAAAAAATCGTTCGGCGAGAAAATTCGCTAGACAAGTAACAGAAGTGACGAACCCCGTACGCTCCTCAGAAATAGAAGATCCTAGTGTAATAATTAGACTGCCGAGTTTATGCACACATGACAAAAATAAATACGTTCGATACGGAACGATACAAGCAATTCAAACAGTCCAAAAACACCGTAAGTTTATTTTCAATTCATTAACACTAGAACTACCGACTAATAAATACAACTGACGTATTCTGGTTTGTAATAATGACAAGACTACATCTTTTCAAACCTCATACCATTTTTATTCTAAGATGTGCCTCAATGAAGAAGTTCATTAAAAAATTTCTGAAGAAAACATTTTCATAATTTCAGTAATTGTGAAAGAAAACATTGGGAACCAGTCATTTTGACTGGTGATGCTGCTGATGCAAGATATTTTTCATAAAAATCGGCTATTTAGTAATAATTCATCCATTTTTGTTTTACATTTTAAATCAACCAATTTTACTTCATTTATAATTCGTGCAAAAATGGTGTAAGCCAACAAATTTTATCATGGTATGACGAGGAATAAAGTAAACGTTAAACTATTTTATTTGATGGCGATCAAATCCTTGTAACTCGGTGTTCAATTAAACAGACAAATATTAACACTTTTACATTAAACGGCTCACATCTGAAGACACAGGCAAAATTATTGATCGTTTTACAATGTGTAAAGAAAGTAAATTGGTGGATTTTCACTGTGAAGAACGTACGAGGGTTAACGAAACTTTTCAAATGAGACTGTCTTACAAGCCTAAGGAACAACGGGGTCTTATAAAGTCGAAACGATAATGTCTTTCGTTAGAAAAATCCGTCCGATAAATCTACGGAATAAAATTCTCGAAAATACGAACTCCGTTAAAAAGTAACGTGGCAGTACAGTTTCACATTGAGCTCCAAAGTAAACTTCGGTGTCCGTAAGTATGCGACTTGCTGCTGGCTACGATGAACGAGGGATGATGTTCCGAATACGGGATCGAAGGAACGAACAGCAACTACGAAGACGGGGCACGTGGGATTAAAATGATCGTGCTTTTAATTCGGAATCGCGAGACTATCGAAGTTTCCTCGTTACCAGGGAAAATTCTTTTAATGATTTATATTTTCCGATACTCGTCGTTTTCTTGGCAAGCTGCTCAATTACTCGGAAATAGTTGCGTTTTTATTTACAGAGAAACGAAACTAACACAATTCGATGAGGAATGTGCGGCTTCTTGTTCAACAAATATGGCGACGCTGCGAGAGAGAGTGAGAGAGAGAATATTCCGAAAAGTGCCTGTTAACCCTTCCGCAGTATAATAAAGTGGTGGAGAAATGTGCATTAGTTCTCTTAACCCTTAAGTGAAATATCAGAGCCGTCGCAGACCCACCCTAATTATTATGTAATGTGTAACCATTGAAATTTTATTATGTCACTACGTTTCTATTCACCATTTCGATGTTTAATGTTCTGCAGATCCACTTAAGGGTTAATAAACGGTAGAGTAGTTGTATGTATACTCCCGACATTACGTAATTATTGTATGTATCAAAGTTTATTACTTTGATAATTATTTGGATCGATATTACACACTTCACAGAATTGACATTGTCAGAGATGATTTTCCGTTTTAGTAACTAACATATTGATTAATCACGAAAATTGTTTTTTCGTCAATGATATTGATGTTTTAAGTGATGTCAAACTATACGTAGATATAATAATAAATATGAATCTAAGCAATTCTGAACGACAAAAAGTTAAAAATTATCGCAACTGCGAAGAAAATTGTGCAGCGAGGGGTTAAACCAAAATCAATACCAAACATCGTATGTTACGAATGTAACAATTTTTTTACGTACAACAGTATCACGAGAATGCACAGTCTCGTCGGTTTCGAGAAAGAAACCGAGTTCGTTACTCATTGGAACGCGGTACTCGGCCGAATAGTCGGTCCTCGTACACGGTCCTAAGATGCAAAAGGGTTAACAAAGGTCAGGGACACAAAAGGAAAGGTCTCCCATGGGAAGGGGTCGCACGATTCGCAGTTTTCTCGCGAGGAAAGAATAAGAGTCTAGGCCGGTCCTCTTGTAGAGCTTCATTTTCACGGTTGAACAAGCTGAAGGAGAACCGACGGACGACGGCGATGGAGAAAAAGCCACGCCGACGCTCGACGAGAGGGGAGGAAAAAAATGAGAAGTGAAATTTTACGAGCCTTAACCCGCGAGCAGGAACGTAAAGCTGCTTTACGACATCTCGAATGAAAGTTTCGTTCCGTGACGGTGCGGTGCGACGCGACGGTCGTCGAAGAAGGGAAAACGGCGTCGCGGATTAACTTGCCCGGAAGCAAACTGCCGTTACAGGCGCGACTCTATCGAAAGCTCGATAAAAATAACGAATAGTTGTATGCGGATCGTACGACCGCCGTCGACGCGACGCGTCGGGGAGAGGGGGAGACGCAGAAATCGCGACGCGAGAACGCAAACGGCGAATCGAAACTCGCGAATTCAACTCCGAGGTGTTTCGATAAACAAGGGAATAAAACGTTGTGCAGCGGAAATGTAGGTCGTTCGATCAACTTTGATCCGAAATTAGTGGCTGGAATCGTCGGATATGGAATGGTTGCTGAGAACGAATTTGGTACTCGGAAACAATAAAATAAGTTTACAAAATCTATTGCACTCTGTGCAATATTCCTGGACAATCGAAAATAATAGATTCTTGAAACGAGAAAATTGTATACTTTGTAGTCCGAAATTACTAGACTGCCGTTTTTTTATGCAGAATAAAAATTATCAAGGTCAGTTGCAAATTGTCTACTCAATTTTATTATTATTGTTTTTACTGTGTATGTCTACACAATTTTATCATGAATGCATAAAATCCGCAGTCTAGTAAATTACTTTTCCATAGTACTTGACCACGTTTTCTCTTTTTTAAACTGCGAACGTTTACGATAGGATTTGAATTTTCGAAAGTTGTGTCAACTTATTTTATTCTTGTTAAATACCAAATTCGCGTCGGACTCGGGTTCTATATATTCTGCGAACGGATCAGCAGAAGATTGTTTAACTTACTAAATAGTGCGATGCAATATAATTTATATATCTTAGACGGTATTAAATCCAAAAATCGTTTAAATGATCTATCAAGAACGCAATGAATAATCATCTCAAACAGATAGTTGATACCCCAAAAAAAAAGGCTGAAATACAATAAAATTAGCCACTTTTGTACAGGTGTAAAACAATAATCGTCGAGAGAAGACGTGACGTAACAGAAACGTCTTGTTAGCGATATTGAAATAAAACGCGGAAGAGATGCTTGACGAATGTCTTACCTGGACGACGCAGACACTTTTATAGCCCTTCGATTCAAGGACGATCCTCCAACCCTCTATGACGGATAAAATATGCTCGAAAACCGCAAGAGAAGGTCTCGTAAAACTTCGCGTATAAAAGCGTATCGTTGATCGCAAAATGGTCCCTAAAGATTCCATACTTATCAGTCCGCGTTAAATTCGCCGATGAATTGACAAATGGCTGGGGAAAATCCAATTCTCTTCGACGATACAGCTCGGGTCTCATAAAATTACCATATCCCTATACCAATATCAATAAACAATCTAAAATGGGCTAAGTCTTTTTCAACGTACACAGCCTGTTCCACTAAATTTGTCCATTTTTCTCAAAAGCGATCTTCTAAAAAAAATAAACAGAATTGCAAAGTCAGTCGTGAACCCCTTGCCTTTGCCATTTAACTCCAAGATTTAAAACAGACTATAGTAGTGCCTCGCTAGTTGAAACCTCGTTTATTGCACGGAATCCTCGTTCGTTACCTCTTTCGCCGAACCAGCTCGACTTTTGCATATTCGGTCCCACTTCGTGCAACGAGCGAGGCTCTACTGTACTACTGACGCTCTAAAATAAAACAATTTGTGTTGCTTCAAAATCAGCGTAAAACGGCTAGGTTGCAGCTACATTTTTGAAATGTTATTTTAGGGCAAGGGATTAACGGATAAAAACTTGCACAGTACTTCGACTCGCAAAATAATTTCTTAAAATGGCAGCCGTATGTAGTTGAACAGCCCGTGTGCTAAATAATAATTACTTAACGCGTAACAAGCGGTATGTGCAGCAGAGTATATTCTATTCTGTTCCTAGTATATCATTCGGAATCGCGCGTGAAATGTCAATTTCGTAAGGAGTTTCCTTACGAACAACAAAACTCTCGCGAACCATCACGGCAATTTCTTTGTCCCTGCCTGTGTACCTGTCGAAGAGCTGTCGCAGAAGAAGCTGACAAAAGGTGTCTCGCCCGGTGCCGTGCCGACGGCTGGACGAATCGTTGTCTATGCTCTTTAAAAAGAATAGTCATAGAGGATTGAAGTGAGAACACGTGCTCGTTGGACGGACATCCGCGCCGTGTGAAGAAGATCCCCGAAGCGCGCTTCGCTTCAGAAGCCTTTTGCATGAAAGGAACTGTTGTCTCTCGCACGGGGAGACCGCCCCCTCCTTTTGCCGGTACCCGTCTAACATCGCACGAGGATAGTAATCTAGATGAAGAGCTTATCTCATGACAACGCCGGCGCCGAGCGATCGTTCGTCTTCGTTTTGCGCAGCTTTACGGTTGCGAATATGTTCGTCCTAGAAGAACCGAACGTTGAACGGCCGAGTTTAATAAAATGTGAGAACAGTCGTCGTCGTAGTCGTCGTCTGCGACACCGATCGATCGGCCGATTGAATCATTGCCGAAAACCTCGTCGGACCAACGCAATAACTCAAACGGTTGATCGTCGCGATCGATCCCCGCTTGTTTCGTGCAACGGGGCGTTCGATCGCGAACGGTTATTGGTGCCTTTTGTGCGCCGGAAGGGTGTCGCGCATCTGAATCGTACCGGGAGGGGTGGAATTCCGTGGTACAATCGAAGAAAAGCGTAATATTTGTGGAAGAATAAATAACGAGAGTGCAATCCTTCTCTCGCTCGTTTCTATGAAAGTGAGCTGGATTATTCTGCAGTTCTGCTTCGAGTTATTTGTATTTATTACACTGCGAACTCTAGTTCATATTTTCGCAGAGATATTTGCAAAAGCTGATATATCTGAATCTACCATTAATCTTGGATATATTTTATATAAACGCAAAACTATCGACAATCTATTGATTATACTAATGGTTTCACTGTATAGCTGGACATAAATTGATGCGAACGTGAATATTGGATATAATAATTTTCTAAAACAACGTCTTCAGAATAATTTGATTGTATGGAAAATTCAACCTCACCCTGTGCACAGAGTGAGTCGGCTTCGATTGGGACCTGAGACATCTACGATTCCCGAAGAAAATGATTTATACAACAAATACGAATAACAGAATGTTTAACAATGAAGGAAATATACACGTTTCTCATAATTCGTAGAAATAAAATGCCTTACTTTCGTTTTATGTACTCGTAAAAATAAAGAAACGATACTCGAGTCTTCCAATCGTAGACGACTTACCCGTTGAAATGAATGAAAGTGAAGTGATATTAATCTATTGAATCGAATAATGAAACGAGCAAAGAGCGTGTTATTGGAAATACGAGATTACTGTGGTTTTATAAAACTCGCAAACGAAAGCAGACGAACAGCCGTGGAAAGCTACGGGCTTGCCGTTACGAGCTAACATTGCAGCATCTTCAGAGCACAAATAGCAAACGTACTGACGAGTGCATTCCATACGCCCGCAGGCGAGAATGCAAACCGGATGGTAGGTTACGGCGTGAAGCTATCGGAAACAAAATATTCGTTTGCGGTCGAATTTTCCAAAACGTCGCGTCGTCGGCGACGGAATTTAATGAAATGGAATGTATTCTTCCAACGGCCGCGACGCTAAACCGAAGAATGACCGGCGGTGGCAATTTAACAAAAAGGTTTCGGCGAAAAACGATCATCATAACTCCGCGAACAGAAAAGCTGCAATGGAACATGAAATAAATGTCGGTAAATACGTCGCGTGTATCAAAGCAAGAATGGGAGTGAAATCAATTCACGAGACTAGTCGGCGAATACTCGGCTATTGAATTTCGAGTTGCGTGCGTTCTTGCGTCACGCACGCGCGCGCGCGCGCACGAAACCGGCACGGCGCGGCGTCGCTCGTTCTTACGCGCCTGGCCGATATACATATAATTATATTTATGCAATTTGATGGTTATCGACAGTCGCCGATCGCAAGAAATGCTACGTTCGTTGGTATCATTCGCGTGTGTTACACCATTCCCAACGGTTTTCTTCCCGCGTGTGATATTGTTGAAGCATGGAAAAACGGACATTTGCAACCTGTTCGATACCGTATCAACTTCCGCTATTAATTATGACCTATGGAATTGCGCATTAACATTGACACTTCGAGGCTGTAGGTGCTACACGCGGAATGTCGCTTTTCCCAATACAAGAACTGCCTCGTGACCATTTTGTTGCTCTCAATTATAATAAATCTTCTATTGTCATACGAGGAGCATTTATAATGTTGTTGCTGAATTTTGTCTTCGAAGATAGACGCTTATTCCAGTTACAATGTCTCAATTCGGAACATTCGCGTTTATTTTCAGTTTCACAGCTTTGTTCTTTACCTACAACGTCACGGTGCAACAGGACGTGTATCTCAGTTAATCAATTACGGTTTTTGCTTTAGATCTAATATGCAATAATTGTGTATTTTTGAAACTATGTTATCAGAAGCCGAAGCAACGGAAAAATTGTTTAACAGATGCCTTGCCACTTTTGTTTTATAATCTACCAAAAGAATTTTCTGAAACGCTTCAAGGATCTTAATAATACAGTTTCACAGAATAGTCTTCTTTTTTAACACTATCACCGAATCTGTTGGTTTAAATTGTTTAAATCATTTGAGGAAAATGGTCCGTGGAAACACCAGTACCGAATGATCGATAGACAATATTATACAGGGTGTCCCACGCAACTGGAACAGGCTCTACCTCCTAAACGGTTGGGAATGGTTTAGAAGATGTAATAAGTAGAAATTAAATGGTGTCAGACGGTGCATAATATGCAACTAATTGTATGCAATTTTGTGCATCGGTGTATCAGAAAAATGCTACTGCACTTTTTTAAAAATGCTAGCCTATATTTTTGACTGCACCAATCGATGCAGTCTCGTGTGCTTTACATAAAAGAACTAACATACTTATGCCCCGAACTTATTCCTTAGAAAGTTATTGAAGCAAAAACCTGTTGTAACGTAGGTATTCCGGAACACTTGTCGGGAGATCGAAATACAGTCTTTTCTCGATATTTGTCGCAAATATCTATTCGATAAAAGTCCTACAACTATGCCCACAGCCGCGGGGTATACCCCGTGAGAGGCCCTAAAGTTTGAGTGGCCTCGATCGCCTTTTGCACGTTCGGCAGTGTATCAAAGAATAGTATCTTCTAGCCGGTATATGTCCCTAGGTAGAACCGTATTGTGGTCACATATCGAGAAAACTCTGTAATTCAGAAAACTTTTAGTTTCGATAACTTCCTAACGAATAAGGGTTCGATTTTTAAAAAGAAATTGCAGTTGTACTTGTAAAATTAGTTGCATATTATGCACTGTCTGACACTATTCAACTTTTACTTGTAACATCTTCTTCTATTACCAATCGTTTAGAGGGTACAGATTATTCCAATTGCGCGGGACACCCTGTATACGAACGGCAAAATAAACTTGTGCCCTTACATCGAAGGGCGACGTTTCGCGTGCAGCGATTCAGTACGAACAGCCAACTCTAATTAAAAACACAAACAAACTGCGCCGAGTGTCCGCAATGCGCGACATGCAGGGGGAGCACTCGATGGACCGTCGGCCAGGCAGTGTGTCAACATGCGAAAACAAACATATCAAGGAACCCGGCTACGCTATACTATCAAGAATTATTATACGTGCCACTTTACAGGAGCAATCCAAGCATCAACGAATTACAGCGCTATCCTGTAACGACAGATCGAACAAGAGTTATGATTGAATCACCATCCATAACGTTGTTTTTCCGTCGCGATACAAAAACCGCTCTTCACGTGGACGCGTATCATCAGTACGCTCGGCGAGGCTCGATTTACGTCAACAGGTCGATTTGATCGTGAACGAGCGCCGACGTGAGCGGGACACATATTCACAAACAACATCTACGCTTGCAGGTGTAAGACAGGTGTGCGGACGCTTCGGAAGCAATGGGAAGGTGTGAACGGTCGACGAGAAGATGGGGGTACCGATGAAACACAAAATAGACACAAAAAAGGGAGAAACAAATCAAATCTTAATAGACAAAATTATAAAAAAGCGGACCACGCATTGAGTGTCCATCAGCATTCTCTCTTCGGGCTCTGCCGACTCAACATCGCCAGTCTCTCTTTCCAGACGATTAACAACCACTCTTGAGGATGCAGCGAGAGCCAACCGACGGTACCGTCACGGCCAGAGGATTTTCTAGGTTTACTGTTGCTTCTTCTTCTTCTTGTTCACCGAAGCGTCCACTCCCCAGAGATCGTACCAAGGACCGCACGTATTCTTATCCCTCTCCCGATCGGAATCCCTGCGCAGCTTAGTCCTGGGCAACAGAGTCTTCTCGGCGACCGTTTGGTCCTTGACTACGATGCAGCTGTACGTGGACTCCTCGTCGGACGCCTCTGTCTCGCTGAAGTTCTGCGTCATGCCGTCCTCGTCGTCCGTGTACTTTTTCCTCCTCTCGTTCCTCTTGGCCTCGTTGTTCTCCTTCAGCTCAGCCACAATCATGTTTCGCTTGGCCTCCATGCTACGCTTCCGCTCCTTCTCGATGATGGCTTTCCGGGAGACATTGCCCATGAAATAGGACCTCTCCTCCTGATGCATCCGGTACTCGGATCTCTCGACGGCCTTGGGTCTCTCGGCCGGCGTGGGGAAGTCCTCGAAATAATCGGACTTCTCCGGGACGTGGCTCCTCTCCGCAGGCTTCAGATCCTCTGGACGCGTCTCGTTGGTGATCGTCACGTCGCTGTTCCTCGTCTCTATACTGTGGCGGGAACTAGGGCTACCCTCCGGAGTCGGCTTCTTCATCTCCTCCGAATTCCCACTGTTCTCTATCGACTCTTTCTTGATCATTTTCGGAATATCCACCAAGGACCTGTGCTGCCAGAGCGCCATGCCTTCCAGTACATCGGAGTCCCTTCTGAACCTCCAGAAGGACTTGGTCCTTTTCACCAATTTAGGACTCTTCGAGTCATCGAAAGCCCTTCCGGTCTGAATCAAGTGCCCCACTGCGGTCGTTTGCCTCGGTAGCAACGGCTTTCTGTTGTCGTCCTTCAAGGTGTTGTTATTCGTATCATTTTTCTCCACGCTGCTCGGTCCATTTCGCGGGAACTTCTGCAGGTTGCCTTGACCCAGCGGGTTCTGATAGCCGTGTCTCTCGATCACCTTCGTCCTCTCAAGCTTGGTCTCGAAGTTCGACTCGTAGCCCCGTTCCTTGTCGACGGTCACCTCCCGGACGTATCTCGTCTCACCGTAAATGGCTTCCTCTTTGTCGGAGAACCTGCGCTCTCTGTATACGCTCCGTGGCTCGGTCGGTCTCTCCGGCGCTTCCTCGGACGGCGGCCTCGGTCTCTCGAATCGGCGACCGGATGCTCGCTCGATGTTCCTGTTCCTGTCGGGATTTTTCTCGAAGGTCCTGTCCCGCTCGTAGGTGGAGGTTTTCTGCGGCACCGTCGGCGATTTGTCGAAGTAACGGTCCCTTTCCCGCTCGAATCTCTGCGGGCCGCGGCCCCTGTCGCCTTCGTTGTATCTCTCGTAGGGCGGCGGTGCTTGCTTCTCCTCCCTGCGATCGTAGCTGCGATAGTCGTTCCTCCGCTCGATGAACTTCGGCGGACTGTGTTCCCTGGCGTACTTCTGCGCGGTTTGCTCGAGCTTCTGAGCTATGTGCTCCACTTTCCGGCCAGTCTCCGGGATGGTGATTGTGCTCTCGTCATCCGTTCCCGAGGACGAGCCGGACGATGACTTCTCATTCTCGTATTTCGGCTCTTCCTGCTCCACGGGACGATAACTACCGCCGCTGCCGCCGCCTCCGCCGCCGCCACCTCCTCCGCGTCGAGGATTGCGCTCCTGGCCGTCCGCTCTGTCCCCATAATACTTTTTCCCGTCGTACTTCTGGTAATCGATCCTGCCGCTATAGCTGTCCTCCTCCTCCTCCTCCTCCAGCTCGATGTCGTCCTCCTCCGTCTCTACCTGCTCCTTCCCTCGTTTGGCCTCGCGACGATTCTGCTCGGCTTGTTCGTTGTTCCTCCTCGACGAACTTCTCAGCTGCTCCTCATTGTTCATCATCTTGTTCTTGTGGTTGGCGTTGCCGTGACCGCGGCTCTCGTACTCGTTTTTCTGCGACTTCTCCTGCGACTTCTTACCTGACTTCCGGCTTGGACCGTTCTCTATGGTGCCGCGATCAGAATAGTCCCTGCCGTTCTTGCGTTCCTGGCTGTCGTAGTGCCGGCTCGAGGTGTACCTGGTCTCGCCGTTCTCGTTGCTCTGATTCACGTTCGACTCCGCCCAGAGGTCCATCGCGGTTCTGTACAGCTGCCAGCTCTTCTCGTCCCTCGGTATCGTCTTCCACGAGTCGTTCTCCCAGTCCTTGCCGCTGGACTTCTCCTCCTTCTGTTGTTGTTGCGGCTGCTGTTGCTGCTGCTGTTGCTGATGCTGCGGTTGGTGCTGGTGCTGGTGCTGGTGCTGGTGCTGGTGTTGGTGTTGGTGCTGGTGCTGCTTAGCTGCCTCAGCTATTCTATCAGCGCGTGGCTTTCTTCTTCGTTGTCTGCGTTTTCGTTTGGGCTCGGGATAAGTAAGAGAGAGAGAGAGAAAAAGAGAGAGAGAGAGAGAGAGAGAGAAAAAAGAGAAAGAGAGAAGAAGAAGAAGAAGAAGAAGAAGAAAGAAAAAGAAGAAACAGTACAGAGCGGAAGAGTGCAGAAAGTATCCAAGGAGAGAAAACCAAGAGCCAAGTATTTCGGTAGGATTAGTTATGCGGCTGTCGAGCATTGTGGTCGCGATATGCGGGGATGGGGGATATATGGCTGCTGGCATCGCAGGAGCCCGGAGAGGTGAATGAGCCACCACCAACGTCGAATTTTATTTCCATCGACCGCGATAACGCATGCGGAATCTACAAATCAGGAGAGAAAACAACATCGTGACTCCGGGATACAGGCCTAGTTGGTCTGGGCGGATCTTGTTGGACACGGCGGCCATGACCGAGCCGTTTCGAGGAGGGATCAATCGAATGCCGGCCGGGATGCTGCTGATCTAGATCTAGATTCTCTTCGGTGAGTTTCAATGAGAACATCAGGCCCTGATGTCCCTTTGAGCCTCGCTTTGCTAATGCACATTAGCGGTACATTGGGCAGCGGGATATGCGCTCTCTGACGTGTTCAGTGGAATTACAGTGGTCAAACTGTTACGATAACGCGAAGAGATTACACGTGACCTACACTTTAGTTCCTCGCTTTTTTTACTTTTAATTTGTCCTCAAAATTATGTGTACGTTTTCTGTTGAAAAACAGGAAAATTACTGTAGACGTCGGCTTTCTTGGACAATTATAGAAATATGCATAGACCCGAGAAGTCCGAAGACCACAATGTTATTAAACGTCACAGAAACTGTTTAGTATCGACATGAAGGTTAAACAAAATATTTTTTGCAGGCTAAAATTACTGGGACTAAATGTAAAAGTCGTTATCACATTTCGTGACAATCATGCTCCAGTATCATAGCAACGCGAGACAATTGAGAGGGTGATGATTTCGAAGTAATCGTAATAATTCAACCACCGACTATAAGCAGTTTTTCATATTTCAGATAAATACATAAAGAATCGCCTGTCGAGTGTTGATCACTCCCAATGTATCGCCATAACGTACACACAAACTACGCGCATGCAGAAAATTTAAATAAACTCCGTGGAAATGAAAATTAAAAGAGAATTGTTTAATGGAAACATTCGTTAGGTCCAAAAGATACCAACTACGGTTCTACGTTTGTAATTCTAAGTACCAGGGTAGCGAATATTATTAGGGTGTCGGGTGTGTGTTACCAAGCTCGGTAAGAGAGGGGGGTTGGATTTCCATGATTCATACAGGCACAAGCGTTTCTACTGGTTTTGCCAACGATCGTCGACTACCCTCCGTCGAGATTCATTAGAGAGATTCCAAAGTACCTTCGATGAAACGTCATGGGCGTGTGTCGCTTACCTCATCGCCTCGTCGTCGCTGTAGTCGATGTCCGGCTGAGCCGGCGGGTCGTTCGAGAAGCCGCTGTCGTTGCTGCTGTGAAGCGACGTGACGACCTGCGGCGGCGGAACTGGCGGAGCAGGTGGCTGTATCCTGCGGCCGCCGGCCAAAACGGTGGGCAACGTGCCCGACGGACGGATCTAAGGATCACACAGCGTCAAGGTTTATGCGGCTTGTGTTTCACCGTTTTTGGCAGTCCTCGGACTGTTCACATTTATTGCGCGTGGCTCACGGAGATTCGACTTCCCCCTCCTAACCCTAGAACGACTACGAGTATAGGAGCCTTTTCCAACTCGCTACACAGTGCTCCAGACTCACAAAAAGCTACACAGAATTTACGTTTCTATACATTACTAATTAACACTAGATTTACCGGCTATTTAAGCATATCTGATTCTATCAAGACCAGTCAAAATGACTTTAGAAAGAATGCTTAGTGGTGTTTCCAGTCTTTATATACTTTTAAAAAAAGTTGAATAATATTGATTTTAATACAAAAATAGATTTATAGACATTATCAATTAATCGAAAGCTTAATTGTTTGTAGTTCATCGGTCACAATTTTTACATATGTAGATTTTGCTCAGTGTATATTTTCCGCATACACTTTTTTTGCATATGTTGCGAATAGTTATGGTCTTATTATTATTGCAATATTCTATTTGACACCATTTAAGTACAGTAACGGTGCCACTTGAACTTAGTATATTAGGTTCTTATGGTTTCAAGTTCTTCAGCTAGACGAAACAAAAAGTCTTTCCTTGGTATATTTTCACCTGTCGTGTTTTTATACAATATCCAGCAATTTATTCCAGCTAAATCTAAAACATTGAAAAAAACTTGAAGTGGCCACCTTCTGGAACCTGATTTGACAGTATACTTCCGTGCCATTTGGTCAGTGATATCGACGCCAAATTTGGTGTTGTTATAAAAAGACGCAGTTTCGGATAATCTCTGGTTAGTTTTATCAATTTTTACGTGTTTGTGTTTTGTACTTAGTTCTCTTATTCGGTTTACTCTTGTAAACTGTAAGTGTACATCCATTTGATTCGTACAGCAACGTTGAGAAACGGGCCATGCTATCTTTCTTCTGTTTGCAAGATTTTGGGAGTTCCCTCTTGTTTGCACGTATTGTTCCAAGCAACGAAGTATTTTTAGATAGTAATTTTAACGCCCGAGAAAAACTGATGAAGAAATTGTCCGTTGTTATTGTTCTACGTCAGGGTCCACTAAAGAAATGGGGGTGAAGTCGCCCGAACGACACCTTCCACTGGCAAGGGCGGATTTTGATAGGGCCAGTGCTAGAAATTTACGGGCCACAACTCAACTTAACTCAACATAACTCAATCAACTCGCCCAAAAGCGAGTCGATCGAGCACGGATAAGACACTTAGAAACCCCGAGTATCGAGTTCGCACTTACAGATAGCCAAGTGTCCGGGACCCAAGGAGAACCTTATGTGCGGTCCAAAACCCTGAATAAATATACAATTCGAATGGTCGCTAGCGTACTGCATCAGAATCATGATTTTCCCGGAATCATATATTCTGTCCCGAAAAAAGTTGCAGTACTAATCAATTGTTGTAGCTGCCCCAATCACATAGAAACATGCGCCAGTCATCTTGACTGGTACTGGTATAAGTATCAATAACAAGAAATATATTCGTTACGAATACATATAAAATAATATGAAGTCATAAAACTGATTCTTTAGTTATGCCTACAAAAGTCATAATATCATTTCGGAAAGAAAATGTTACATGCGGTAGGAATTTTGAATTGAAATTGCAAAACCAGTTATTTTCACTGGTCTGGTAAATCTAGTGTTAAGCGTCGTACAGGCCTGAACATTTCGCCGAACAGCGAACGGAACGCATTTGTGCTACAATGAATCCGCGTTATATGTCAGCAGCCCGGGTCTTGTCTTGAGCACTATTCTTTGATGCAATGCCGAACTTAGAAATGGACAGCGATAGTCACCGCCATTTATAGTTCGCCGCGGTCCGTAAACACGTCGTAATTCGTGTGTCCTATGAGTTATCTGTCAAAGTCACAGCGGATGTTTTTATGGGACTTTCACCAACATATTCGTGGCATTTCCGATGATATTTTAGGCGCAATGTTCGACGAAATGTTCAGATCTGTGCGAAGCTTTCGAAACAGAACGGTTTTAGAGGGTTTGGGGGTTGTTAGCCTGTGCTCTTCTCAGTCTATCTCATTCAAGTATCAGCTTACGAAAAGACCTAGTCTCAACTTATCACATGACACGAACATTTTTTAATCAGTTTCCCCAGCTTCACAGAAACGGGCCACTGTGCACCGGATAAAAAATATCGGAAAATAACTGTCGTTTCTCGTGTTTAAAAAAAATTTCACCAAACTATGTATTGCTGCTTTTGCTTTCAATATTGCTACTAGACTACCGATTTTGTTTCGATAAAGATATTACTAGCCTCTTAATTACGGCTGCTCGTAAACGCGGAGCAGCATTTCTACGTAATGAGGTCTGTTATTATAGTATAAAAATTAAATGACTGCTAAAAGAATTCGAATTTAAAAAGGGACAATTAGGAGGCTCAGAAGCCAATAAGTATAAGTCCCTGGGCGTGAAAACTGAGATGATCAAGTGTTTCACAATATAATTGTAAAAAGAAAAGAAAACCAGTGCATATGAATATTTCGAAGAACATACCACATTTATCGACAGATAGCATACAAATAAACTTACCTACATAGAACAAAAATAGAATTATACCGCTATGGTTGAAATAAATTGATATGAGAAAATTCGACTTACATTGATTGGCTTCTGAGTTGTCCATGTATAACTTTGGGTCAAACTGGACATCTGGGGGTTAAGTATTGAACCCAATATCTAATGTATAAATGTTAATAGATGGATAGAAAATGCAGTTAGTTAAATGTTCGAACGTTCTTATGCGTATGTTAAAGAAGCTGTTAACAATGTAGACGTATGATTATTCTCACCGGTTTCGACTGGCGTGCGGTGGGCGTAGCCAGATTGTGAGAACTGTTACTGTTCGGCACGTTGGTAGGAGTGCCGCTGCTGTTATTGTTGCTGCTGTTGTTGGCGTTGTTGTTCCCTACTCCGTGGAAACCACTCGACACTTCATCCATGCTGCTCGGTGTCACCGGCGGCCGAGAGGATGGAGGCTTGCAGGGTGGGACTGCCTGTGGCTCCGAGGCACGGCCATTGTTTGTTCCATGACTTGGCGATCTTCGGGCATTACAGGTACGATTGATTTCGATGGGAGAACAATCACCATATTGATATTGATTGAATCTGAATCGCTGCAAGTGTCAAGGGGGAGATTGCCCGTGTATTGTTTCGTAAACATTGTTCGTCGCAAACGTTTCGCAACCTCTTACCAAAACATGTATATGTATGTACCTCTGTCTCAATGGAAAACTAATTCGCTGTTAATTTGTATAAAAAAAATTCGAGTTACACCGGGTCAATTTTTCATCGCGTGGCTGCCGCGATAAATTACGAGCGGGGGCATTTTCCGGAAAAGGTTCGGCCTTAGACATCGTATGAATGATTCAAGAGCGTATTAACATTTTTATGCGCGCATAATTTCGTGCGAACAATCGATAGTGTAAATCACCGTTGGAAGTGGCCTCGGACGTAAAATTTCTATCGTCGCGCGCCGTAAATCGGCCATCCGAATAAGAGGATTTAAGAGAGCAGCTGCAACAATAACACCAAGACGAGCACGGTGTAATGGGAATGGCCTGCATCGATGCGATCCCGTTGGCCCGTTATCGTTCTAGATTAACGTAATTGCATTCGACCCGCGCAATTGTTAGCAACGAACGCCGTAACAAGATCTGCAATGATATCGTTCCGGGCGCGGCGCCGAAGGGGCCGGACTTTCCTGTCTCTCTGTTAACTTACCCAAGAGTATCGTCGATAATAATTTCTGTGTACGCCAGTGGGAACCATCCGGAGCTGTGCGTGCGCAGATTCTCCCCAAATTGCCAGCCCTTCTGACGATCTCCTAATAACGCAGTTTCGTGAAACAGATATTACGTTTATGGCCGTTCGTTCGCCAGCGGAACGAATACAACAGCTCGATAAGAACTCCAGTCCACGGGATAACGAAGTATTCCCCGGGAACTGATTTCTTCCGAGTATTCCCGATAAGCGATGCCGGGGGAAAAATAAGTTAGGTGTTGTTCATCGAAAGATCGTTACACCACTCTCGGATGATACGGCAAACTTTCTGACATGTTTCACCCTCCTTCAAATATACACTCCAAACAGGTAACACGTAATCCTTAATTTCTCAGTAACAATGTACAATTTTGTGTTTGCGGCAAATAAAACCGTGAAACTACGAGCTTGAAGTTAGCCTATACGTAAAGGGTGCGGCCGAATAATATGTACAAGCGAGCAGGAGGTGATTCCGCATGTAAATATAAATCGAAAAACAGGAATAACATTTTTTGGTTTGATGCTTCGTTCTCGAGAAAATCGAGTCGAATCCGCCGGGTTCGCGTGCTATAGTATATGCTGGAAGTAGAATTGGTCGGTCATGATCAGACGCGTCAGACGATTCTTATCGAATAGCGTTCGTATTCGTTGCATTTTCAAACTCGATTTTCTCGGAAACGAAGCTTCGGATGAAAAAATTTTATTCTATATATTTTTCCTACTTTCTCATAAAGAATCACATCGTGCCCATTTGTAAATGTTCTAAGTCGGAAGTAATTTATAATTTGGTCGTTAAGATGACCCTGAGTGCAAGTGGTTGAAACATTATATTTGTCCACTTAAAATTTCTTTATTTTTGTTATTTTTCTTTAAAGTTGCTAATTTAAAAACAAATTTCTCGTAAATAAAATAAGATTTTCTACAGGATAACTCAGTGCTAATCCTGCATAGCAGTGTCTTGTAGTAACGACAATTCGCATAACACCCACGGTCTAGTTGTAATTATATGATTCCAGTATTAGCCGGGCAAGCAGGTTCGGCGAGACGAAACAGACAAACGTACAGACATCGAAAACTCACCCATTAATGCGATGAGATCATCCTCGAGGAAGCTCAGCTGATTTTCCCCGGAGCTCAAATAGGCATAGACAGCCCTCGCGAGGGGTGCATCGCCCCAACCACCGGAACTCACCCCTGTGCCGCTGCCACCCCCGACCCCGCTGCCGCTGTTGCGTGATGCTGGAGGCGCCATGGACCTCGGCCTCGGCGGGATATCCGGAACCTCTGCGAAAACGAGGAGGAATACGATTAATTGGGCTCGTTTGTGCCCTAATGTGCCGCTGCAGCGTATTAGGACCTTTGAGCGGAATGGTTTTAGCGTCCGGATTCCGTGCGTACACCAGCCGTTTTATTTATGGATGAACGCGCCCGCTGAAACTTAAATCCTACTCCAGAAACATATAAAATTCCATCAAATATTGAATCACGTCCAATTGAACGAATACATCCCTGTAATTCATCAGATCTTCATCCGAATAATGATCTGTTCGAGCAATGTACTGCTTCCGAAGTAATCGAATAATCAAAAAAATTGTTTCGTTTAAAAGAGAATTTTAGCAATCTATATGCAGTAATTTCTCAATATATGTCGCCCAGGGCTGGATGATAAACGTCGCGGAATTATCCCCGCCGAGACTTGTTAACATAACAGAGCACCGGTATGTCTCCTGGACGGTACATGACACTGGCAGGACCCATGTTGTTGACATATATCGAGAATTCACTGTAATATACTGACGCACATCAGACCAGAATTTTGTCCGTGTTCATCTGTTTGTTCTTTTCTTTTTATGTTTTCTAATGAATTACGGTTTCATTTTTCGTTAATGACTCTAAATTCAGAAACGAGGGAGTGGTACTTGATTTTAAAGTTGAAATCAAAACGAATGGGGAAGCATGAAGCTTCTCGCGAACATGTTCGCAAGATAACAGCGATTCAGGGCATGATACGGCACGGAACGTACAAACAGTTTGTTTCGCACAAATTGTTTCGTTGATCCCAGTTCCCGCATTTCCATTTTCTCGGCCATGCCAGTTCCACGAGTTCGCTGCACCTGCCGCAGGTTCCGCAGTTCTCGTACCACAGTGTTTCTGTTTTACCGCACCCCGTGTTCCGACCAGAAGAATGGCTTTCAGCCAAAAACCGCGGCATTTCGAACGGGCCGGGTTTACTTGAATATTTCTACCAAGTTTACGTTCCATTCTCTCCGTAGCTTTCTTCCTTTATTTCTTTTTTCCCCCCGTTATTTTTTTTTCATCCTTTTCATTTCTTCCCCGCATCGGCCGCCGATCCATTTTGCTCTCTCGCGTTATTACAGGCGAATTTATACACTTGGCCGGCGTGCAAAACCGATCCCCCTCAAGGAACTTCGCGAAATGGAAAGTTCTGCGTTATTTAGAGACTTGTTCGCGGGAAAATGAACAGCGCGCACGGCGGCGTAACAAAAAGTTCGGTGTATCTTGTCGTAAAGTTAACGTTAACGCGACGAGCCGAGACGAGGAGCCCCAGAGATATGAACGAACGAAAATAATTCGGAAATAGTTTCTGAATTTTCACCCAAATTATGGTCTCCGTTTACACCTTCGAATCTTCTCCGTTTCGAAAATTTGGTAGAAGCAACCCCCCCTTCCAACTCGAAGTAATTGAAACTGACACTCGAAAGTTGAAATTTATGAAAAATCTATTATTACGATACTATGAATCCCCGTATATCTATTTTGCAATCATATTCTTTTATTGTCGACGTAAATGAAATTTACATGGTTGCCCTATCAGTATATGGTATTAAATTGTTTTCCCTTCGGAGTACCGAACACGAATATGCAAAAGGCAGCGTTTCATAATCCAGAAGCTGAAATTTCCTCTAAAATATCCTGCCTGCTGTTGCAGTGGCGTAGAATTTTCTCTTTTTTTTTCGTGTTCGCGGGAAAATCCGCGTTGCGTCCCTTGTTCAACGGTGGCTTAGGCGCCAAAAAACCAAAAACTTCGAGTCGTCCTCGCACACGGAACGAAGTTTCGCCCCGTGCTCGCCACACGCTCGTCAGAGACAGAGAAAGTGGGGGGCACGACACCGGGGTCGTTTTTATTGTAGCGAAACCGAATGGTCGAGTACGCTTCGAGCGAGTCGACATTGGGGTTGAACACGTAACAAACGTTTGCAACACGACCGGCTGCAGAAGTGCTCGCAAAACAGTTGGAGAGCGCCGAGAGCTCGCTGCATCGAATATCGAATTCCACTTGTCGACCGCCCCCGCGCAGTTGAGAATTTTGCAATTTTTCCATTATCTACGTAGCAACGAATCGCATTAATCGAGACCCCTATTGATCCGTCGCGTGACACTTGCAATTAACCGTACGAGAATCTTCGCGGCAGGTGAAATCTCTATACTAGAAGGATTTTCCACTTACGAGGAAGTCACCTTCGTGCTGGACATTTTATTAAATAATTAAAGCATATTAAAATTAAAATTAATAGCAGCAAAGAATCCAACGAAACTAACGGGTTCCGTAAAATGGAAACTATAAACACAATTTTAAAAAGTCAGATGTTATTTTTAGGCCTGTTTAAATTTTTATTTTGGTTGCTATTGTAGCTTAGGATGCATTCAACTTGAGGTCTTCTTCCTTAATATATTTAATTTTCCCCATGTCGGCGACAAATGTTAAAATTATATCAGCCTTTTTAATTTGTATTTGTTCTATTTGTTAAAATTAAAGAATTTATTTAAAAGATTCTGCGAAGATTTGTGCTGTTTTCAGCGGTAAGAGCTTTGTTGGAATTGGAAAAAAGGCATGTATCTTGCGAAATGACTAATTTTTTCCTGTTTACAAAAGTCCATGAATGGCCGAATGAAAAATTTCATTAAAGCGCAGTACACATAGGTATAATATAACGCGGAGGGTTTAATGAGTGTATCGTACTCGCTAAAATTAGCGACAGAGAACCGTGAAAAATAAGGGGATCCGTATCAGCGATGAATTCGCGTTTTCTCGCGCGTGTTTAGGTTTTATTGTATTAGATTGCATTTCAGCGCGCAATTCAGTTTCCGCATTCATAACTCCGATGCTGAAAACTGACGCACGAGGTGTCCATCCGGACAGCAAAAATTTAATTGCACGATTGAATTTCCCGCGCTCCTACGTGTTACAAATAATAGAAAATAGTTGCCGCTTTGAACAATGCGAGTGAATTTAACGAGGCCAGCAGTAAAATTTTACCGTACCTAATCCTAATAAAGTTTCATTACAATCGCATGGAAAGAAAGAATTTTAAATCCAGCAGGAAACTGCATCTCGGTAATATAAAAATTCCACTGAATAAAAAATTATGCAAGCCCGCGAAGCTCCATAGAAATTTATGTTGTTCCAAAATAATTTAGTGAAACGTGAAATGAATAGAAACTTTATTACACGCTCCGCCACGAGAAAAACAGAATGAACTGCATGTAAGTTTCCTTGAATTTTTAATTTAATTTTTTACTGTGTTCTGTATACTTTTATGCGTTAAAATAAAAGTGCGGTATGAATCAGTAACATTTCTGGTCATGGTACTGAAGTAGTTGAAATGCAAATTGTCGAAATGCAAATAATGTTCTTCAATGATACCCAAACTTTTATTCAATAACCGTTGTTAAACAGTAATTAATATTTTAATTAAAATTTTCGTGTAGCAACTTTTACTCGTGTAGAGCAAAGCGTGCGAGTTTGGAGTTTTCGAGACAAATTTACAAAATCTGAAGTTAAATAAGACCACGATTCGGTTTGTTAAAAGTTTCAGTAGTTCGAGAACAATATGAATTGTGGAAGTCGGATAATTTTATTAATTTACATTTTGTTGTTTACGTTGTGTTTTAGTGACGTCCTGGGACTTTTGATGAAAAACTTGATGATAAATACTGACTTACCCGGGTCCAAAGATAACGTAGAAGCATGGAGGTTGGCTTCCGACCTTGCTCTAGACAGAGCTGTAGGTAGGTGCGATGATGGGCCTTGATAAGTGGTGCTCGACACGTTTCCGGAAGGTAGCCCAGGTCGAAGTTCCAAGCAAGAGCTGTCCATGCTTCTGGTCTTCCTCAATTGCGAGCTCATCGTAAGCTCTGAACCGCCATTTTCTTCGTCCTCGGGCCAAAATGAAACTTGCTAAACAACAATACAATGAAAACGGATCAATAAAACCGTAGCACTCTAAAAGATAAATGACCGTTTCCAGAATTTTTACGTTACTATTATTCAAATCATGAAGATGCATTTTAAAAAAAGAAATTGAATCAATTTCGTCATACTGGCAAAGATTATTATAATCTTGCAATTTATAGTAACACAAATTGGTGGCGTATCAGCTCACTTACAAGCTTGATAAGCTTAGTGGTAATTATAATTAAACCGTGGATTTTTACGCAAAATAGAAATTTTTTGCATTAATTGTAAGCCGAGCTGAATAAAAAATTCTTTGTGTCTTCAATAATCTTCACAAGATGGGGACAATGTATTGATATTCTTAAATTTTTCTATTCTTTCAAATTGCTGCTACTAATTTTTGTCATAAATGCATATTCAATTTTATTTACTTGAAACATTTCATATGGTCCTCCATTTTAAACATGTAATGTTAACTACAAGGTTCAATTTTATTATTTTACGAGTTCTGTGGTACTTATCACTGTGAGCACTGTGTGTTTTAGGAGCTCGCGTTTTCGTCACATCTTTTTTACGTGTAGAGTTACTGTAAGCACTATTTACTACTTTGCAAAGCCACATATAAATTTCGAAGAACATACGGGATAACAGTGAGATACAAGCAGCATCACTCACCCTAAGTCTGGAGGCGAACATATCTTCCACGGATTGGGGTAAATATTCCCTGGTAGCAGCAACCTCGCGCCACTTATCAACCGAGGGATGAAGAGCAGCTAACGCGACCTCATGAAAACTCGCATAATGTTTCGCCAAGGAACATTGTCGCTCGAGAACAAAGCCGTACCTTCTTCGTTCCTGTGTCATCGCCTAGAAAGAAAAAGGGTTAAGAGGCTCGAATTCAAGTCATGCACTGTCGTTAGCCTGCTTTTTTAGGCCAATTCATTATTCAATCGCCATCGGATGCTGTGTCACTTACACCAAAATTAATGACAAAGACTAATTTGATAGGGGGTAATTACATCCGCCGTCTAATTATAGCAACTAAAATATGTCCACCTTGATTGCATCAAACAAAAGTTAAATTTCATTCCTATCTTGATGGCCTTAAACTGCTAAACAAAATAAAACATTATTTAGATTTTTAAAAATATCATATAACGTTACTTTGATTTTTGACATTCTTCTGAAGCTTTCACTATTTTACTCGTGTTTCTCACGGATACATGAATTCTACTGTCTACTGATTATATAGGACTTAAAAATAAAATCTAGTTTCGACAACAACGAAAATTTTCTTTAGTTCCGACTGAAAAATTCTTATAATCATTGTAAATGAATCGTTTGTTGGTTAGATTATTTTGTAAATAAGGTGAAATACAAAAAGTCTTTTCTTGCCTACAAAGTGTACCCGAAATGATGATGCAAGCGGATGGCTGGTGATTCTACATACAGGAACAAGTCGAAAAAAAGGAATAACATTTTTTCGTTTGACGCCTCGTTTTCTTGAAAATCGAGATTGAAAGTACAGCGAATCTACGTGCTATTGGATAGGAATCCTCTAACGCGTCTGATCATGTCCGACCAATTCCGTCGACTCATCTCCCTACTCCTGGGTCCCCCCACCAAACTCCTGTGAAATGTAGATGTACACGTCTATAGTCGCAGTCACACGGTCTCATGAGGCAAAGCATGAAATAGTTGATAGTGGGGGAACCGGTACGTTGATAGTGGGAGTCGTGAAGCGACACGTACTAAAGCACGCGACCCTGGAGTCGTCAGATTAAGACTTGTCCCCCTACTCTACCTTCCTCTACGACGCTGTTCCCCCACGCTTTCGTCACGGGCCGGTCACGTGACGCGCTTCGTCTCTGTCGTGCACGTATTACGTGACTAATCCGGTACTGGCACAGAGAGGGGATAAGGTTTTCGGTACTGGCACAGGGAGGGGATAAATTTTCCGGTATTGGCACAGAGGAGGAATAAATTTTCCGGTACTGCCATAAACAGAGGATAAGTTTTCCGGTAGTGGCACAGAGAGGGGATAAATTTTCCGGTACTGGCATAGAAAGGAGGTCAAGTCGGATCTACAAACTCGGTCTACGAGGTGCCAAACAAAAAATGTTATTCCCTTTTCTGGACTTGTTTTTGGACGTAGAATCACCCCCGCTCGGTCGATTGTGCCATGATTTCGGGTATACTTTGTACGGTAAATGAATGTACACATTTGGGACAAAACGGAAAAGGGAGGTTTAGGCGATTGGTGCACCTGTGTTTCGCAGAACGAGCAGGTGTACAGCCACCATATACTCACGTTCTTCAAGCTCTGTTCACAAAAGGCGTCTAGCTTGGACTTCTCTTCCTCGAGAATCTGCATGTTCTTCAGCTCTTTGTCCATGGCGAGTCCACTCTTGCTGGCGCCCCTCGACTTTTTCCTCTGCTTCTTCATCGTCGCGGCGGCCTTGCTGTACGTTTCGGACCTGGTCTTGTGCTGTTGGAGGAACTTCTTCTGTTCGCTCTGCGAAACGTATTGTTTCATTATTCATCGGTCCGTTGGGCGGCTGATAGGAGCCGCCACCGGTCGGATTCGGAGACCCGAGCTTACCTGGACCACCTTCGTGTCTTTCTCTAGGTTCGTCTCGAGGGGAACCAGCAGGTCTACGTAGAACGCCTTCAGCTGAAAGCAAGAAAAACGACCAGGTTGTAGTGACGGGGCTCAAGACACTGGAAGATTTTAATGCCCCGGAAGCGCGGAAAGTGAATTCGAAACGAGCTTAGGTAATGAGGGACTTTCAACGTCTGCCCGCGACAAGGATGGCGGAAGGCCCACCAGCCACTTTCGTTCGCGATGTTGCCGACCATGTTTACGAGCTGTTGTCTGACCTGTTTTTAAGCCCGAGCTCCGCAGCTGGGAAAAACGTTCTGATTATTCGAACCGGGAGACTCGTAAAACTTAACGCCGCCGCCGCGCCGCGCCGCGACCCTGAGAAAACGCTTCTTTCGCTACTTTCGCAGGTGTTTTAACTGTGGTTTAGCCGGGTAAATTAGTAGACAGCCTGGCCATTTATTGTGTTAAATGCCTGGTATCTTGCTGACACGACCGATTTTATAACTGGATTTTTTTTTTCAATAAAAATTCATAGTCGCATCTATTCCATAGGTTATTAGCAGGCTGTGGATTTTATGCGTTTGTGGCAGAAATGAATAGGTGGAACACAAAATGGAAGGCACATAGAATCAATTTAATATTACTGGTACGATAATTAGAACCTGTTCAAATTATTAAGTAAAGAAATCAATTTTTGTGCAACTACTTTTTCTTGTAATTGAAGCAAATAATTTTTATTTTGCATTGAAGTCCGCAGTCTAGTTATTAGCAACTACCAGGTGGCTTCTATCATTCAGGTTATGTTTCTGATCTTCTCTGTTGCATTTGAACGGGAACCTCGAATAAGGATCTACGTTGTATTATACATACGGTGAATATTGATAGCAGAGATGTAGGGTTGTCTTTCAGTTTAGCAGAAATCGATGATATACATATTTAGTAGTGTTTTAAATTTTCTGTTACGATATTAAAGTTAATGGAGACAGGATAATTTGATTTGAACGATAAATCGGAACAGAAATGTTCGGGTTAATTTGCTTAACCTTCTACGCGGATGCAGAAACGGTTGTTTCCGAAAGAGTTAATAAACAAGAATTTGTTAGCTCGGTTTCAACGAATCCACCGTCGTGTGAAATTCATCGAGACAGTTGTTAATTATATGGGCCGACTGAAATTTCATTGTGCACCTGGTTCACGTACAGTTGCTTATAAATTAACGAGGATTTATGTACCTACGAATTAGCAGCGGTTATTTATGTTTAATAACTACTTCCATTGAACGGACTTTGAAAACTTCCGCGAAGGATTCAGGCAAATATACAGATATGTGTGCGTTCCGTATTCAATATTCGGGATTGCGGAATACGGTTAAAATATTTTCCCGTTTAACGTAAAAACTCGATCTGTGTAATTAAGCAAAATTGAAGAGCAATGTTAACTAAATTTAATATATAATGGATATAAAACATTTAATGAAAATTACCAGCAACTTTATTCAATCAACAAGATCGTTAAAAATGTTTTAAAAAAATTTATTCATTGACAGGGCTGATGCAACCCCACTCAATTTTAACCTAATTTAATATGTAACTAGTAATACAACTATTTCTGAATCTAAATGAAATTTCACTGCCTCAATGCGTTCCTATTTACCATTTCGATATAGATCAATATTAACCGTCCATGGGCAACCTGGGGCGTTCCATTAATTCAATTCCATCACTAAATACAACTGGCATACATTGTAATATAATAACAACATAATTGAATTTGTTTAGATGTAGTACCAGTATTGTTTAAGCATCTATTACGATAGAGAAGTTTATTAAACAATTTTCTCACGAAAACATATTTATAATTTCAATATTTCTAAAAGAAAAAATTAGGAGCAAGTCATTTTGACTCGTCCGGTGGTTCTAGTATTAAAATAGGGACGGCAATACGTATTCCAGAATTTAAAAAAATTTTTTGAAAGCTCAGAACGGTTGGTACAGAAAATAATATTAAACACAATCTAATTGAATCATTGCATTGTTGACGTACAGTTCGAAGGTCCACTCAAGGGTTAGAGAAACGTTTTATGCTGCGACCGCAGCTGCGACCGCAGCTTCAATTAGAGCTGATAAATAATCTATAGATCGTCGCGCACCCGAATCTGGCTCGCCGAACGTTCGTAGGAGAAGAAACACGAGTTTGATCAGGGAAAGAGAGGGGGAGGGGTGGTCCGCAAGGATAAGAGGCACGGTCGGCCGAGTAAAATGCATCGAGAATGCAGCGGGGCTCTTTTCAGCGCATCAACAGTACCACTTCAACTCGTATTTCTCTTCCCTTTCAGCGGCCGCTTTTCACGGGCAGCGATCGACTGCCGGCAGAAGGTTGCCCACTCGTGGAAACGTATTTCTGATCGAAATGCTGCCTCTAATCAACGTCCATTAACCCGCGGAGGGAATGGAAAAAAATCCCGATCAACCCGTGTCCCGTCGTGTCGGCTCGTCCGCGACTAACGCCGCGCCGCGGATTTCGTTTCGACGACCCGAGTTCCACCGGATGGATTTTCTGATTTTTATTTCGACATGCATCCTGACAGATTTCCCGCGTCGCACCGGGGCGATACGTCAGCCACACATTTCCCGATTGTTCGGAGAAACGATCCCGTGCCCGTTCCTTCCGCGTTTAGCAACGTTAGATTGACAACTTCGACTGTGTAGAAAATTAATTCGACCATTCTTAACACACGTCCCACCGCCGCTTTTCGTATGATTTTTCGATACATGGAAATTAAGTGTCCTTAATTTTGATTGCTGTTCGATACGCTCTTCCTCATAATTAAAGGGTCACTAGATGATGAGCGAAAAATAATTGATTTTTTAATTCGCCGGAACTTCATGCTACCAATACCTTAGAACATTGTCTTTACCTATGTTAAAGCGTAAGGTTTTCATTTTCATGGCCTTGAGCTTTTTTCAAAGAGCCTTCAGATTTTGCGAACCGTCGCTCAATTTTATCCTTCTGCGAATGATTTTTAACCTGACGAGATTATTAATATAGAGTCTAAAATAAAATTATTTGTACGAATTGAATCTCATATAAAATTCCACAGTCGAATTGTAAAATACATTATTGGCCGATTAAATATGAATTTTCGGTAATTATTTAGAAAGTACCACTCATCTCTGATTTTGATGAAATTTAAATATGTTATAGATTTCGACATTTTGAACAACTTTCTTCTGTTCCAATATGGGAGGGTCGCCTTTAGTTTTAGAGATATTCGCAAAAAACTATTGCTGATACTGTATTGAATTTTCCGTATTCTTGCACAGCTCCGTGGCAACGTAAGCCTGGTCCGGCGCGGCGTCTGTTTACCTTTTTTTTTTGTAACAGGAATATTGGAACAGGGAAAAGTTGTTCAAAATAAGCACAGCTGCATAACATATTTAAATTTCATCGAAATGGGAGATGAGTAGTACTTTCTAAATAATTACCGAATTTTCTTTTTTACAAAGTTTTTCTGTACTGCGTTATTTGTGTAAACATTTATCGCGAGTAATTCTATAAGGAAAGTAATAAATTCAGTGTAGTTCTTACGCTTCAATTCCCAACTTAACTTCGCTGACTATTATGGGGTTATTAAGGTGCACAACCATGCTGATGGATTGGAGCGCCCGTAGAATCTTCGAAAGTGAAGTCGTCTATCTGACCGGTCTGCATTTCAGATCTTCCCTTTTTTTCGAATGTTTGTACAGTTAATGGAATGGGCTAGAACCGGCGAATGTGCAAGCGAAAGAAGAATTCAATATGAATAGAATTTCATCGTTCGACCCCAATCAATCGGTTTTTTATTTTATGTATCACAGGTATATTAAAAATCACTACAGTCGACACTAACGCCGACATATTGCATTTATTACATTCCAAATGATGAAATTCGAAGAATTCCAATAAAGCGGATTGAAAGAATACAAAGACTAACAAAATATTAAATAATATATTTAATTAACATATTGACAGGCACGATGGCCATACATGGAGATATAACATTCTTTGATTAAATTTTATATATTAATTTTCATAACTGCGGATTTGTAACAGAAATTATCTTCCTTATGAATATTTCATTTTACAGCATACGCAGTAATTCCGTTCAAAATTCTGTAAACAATTAAAATGTCGTATTTCTTACAGTTCTACGTTTTCAAAATTATAACTACAGTCAACACATGTTTCTCAAAACATACCCTTATAATAAAATATGTAACTTGTGCAATTTAAATTATTTTTACTTTAAAAAAATAACTTGTGAGCTCAAAATACCCATAAACATGTGTGCAAAATCGAACTACAAACAGTTTAACAGTTCTTCTGAAAAAAATTTTCAAAACGACCTTAAAAACCAGAATGCTCCCTTGAAGAGAGGTGCAAAAAGAAAACCGGTGAATGAGTGTGGGAATCCCAGTTGTGCATGAAACACGATAGAATGGCGTTACTTTAGCACGGCCAGAGAACAAATCACCGAATTTTCCTACAGCTCCGTGACTCTCGAATCCGATGCAACATTTCTTGAAGCGGCGTCGACGCACGCACGGCCGATTTTATTTAGGCGTTTGACAGTTTTACGTTCGGCTTTCTCGTCGGACGTATAAAAGTATACCGTGTTATTTATTTGTCGAGGCTTTTCTTTTCGTTTTCGTCTCCCGCTACCAGGGCAGCGACGTGTGCGCGAACGCGTGTGAGCGTTCTCTCTTTCTCTCTCTCTCTCTCTCTCTCTCTCTCTCTCTCTCTCTCTCTCTCTGTCTCCCACTCCGTTCAGTTCGCTAGTCGATTGAAAACGAATTTTCCCTCGTTTTATTCGCGAAAACGACGCTCCCGACAAAACGCTGTAAATGACGTTCCCGTAAACGTGTTTTGATTCGCAAACTCGCGGATTTAATTAAGCAGTTTGGTAACGGCGAGGGGGAGGGGAGTGGGGTAGAGCACAAAAAAAAGAAGAAAAAAGAACGAACGAAAGGTCGGTGCAATTTTAATGCCGCGCACCTACGAAAGTTTTACAACCGAGTTTACGATCTGTTTCCGGGTTTACCGTCGAGCTGCTTATTTCATTGTTCGCTCCCCCTTTTCGCAGTTCCGAGGCCGGGCGAAAGAGGAATCTGGCGTTACGCCTTTGTTCTTTCCGATCCCGGTCCCGGTCCCGGTGCCCACCGATTTCCGCTCGAAAACAGAAACCCGTGGAATTCTTTTCGAACTTTCGGGCACTTCGCGCTCGTGCTATACAACCAACGGGCACCAAAAACAACAACAATGGAGAACCATCGCTGTCCCGAACGCAAAGCTTTCCCATTTCACTGTTTGTCCATTGTATCCCATAGACAGATACTTCGTAATTGATTCTTCAGTTCGTTGATCGTGGCAATTTATTCCCTGAATCGGAAAATATTTAGAACCATTTTGTGTACGTTAAACATGTTCAAACGAACTTTGTACGTTCGCAGTTACTTGTGTTGCTTATCGCGTTAGAAGCTGACCCGTTTCTTATTTATTGAATGTACAGAAACAACTTTAAGGAAAGTAACTGACCTGGAAAGTAACTAATACAGTTGTTTTATGCGTTCTTGTCGTTTAAGTTTCGTATTGATGTTAATTATAAACAATGCCTGTTAGGAAGGATAATTGTACGAGGAGCGCGGGGAGAGCGAGAGTCCGTTATATTTACGAGTCTCCTCGGGATTTCCGCTGGCGCCGCGAAACATGTGGCGGACAACCGGCTAGTTGAAAACCACATGTATAGGCCGCGTGGCAAGGTCGCTAATAGCAGAGATCTAGGCCCGTTTATGCCCGAAGGAGGAGGGTGTGACCACCTTTCTGAGAATTGGGACACCTGCACGGTAAGACGTGAGGAGTCGAACCGGGGCTGGTAGGCCTGCGAAGCCGAAGGGGAGCGGTGCGCGCCAAAACAAGCGTAATTGTCGTTGAGGAGGGGGGAGGGGGGGAGGCGCGAAAAGGGCGATTCGACTCGGGAAGTTTTTCTGAGTAAGCCAGCGAAACGGATGAAACTCTCTTCGCGACCTTTCCAAAATTGCAAACAAGTGTTAAATTTATCTATAAAATAAAGCTAATTGTAAGTTTATAACGTTCGTTTGGAATTCTATCGTATTCATTTCTATTATGTAATGAGATTTAACACACTGATTTCTCTATATATGTCGCCAAGACCTAGATGATGAACGTCGCGGAATTATGCCCACTACCGCGGAGTGTACCCTGTGAGGTGCCGAGAAGCTCGAGAAGTCTGGGACGCCATAACAGGGCTCAGGTATGTCTCCTGATCTCCTGGACTGACGAAACCCATGTTGTTGACATACATCGAGAACTCAGTGTACATGTTGTCTTATAGAAATGTCAAGATCGAATTCATTTGGATTTTGTGCGGTTCGTATTATAATACGCGCTCTACTAAATATGTTCATTTAATCGTTTGCACGAAATCATCTTTATAATTTCGGTAATTGTAAAATAAAAAATCTGGAACCGGTCACTTTGACAACATGGGAATACATACAAACTAGTTTTAAATGTTATCAAGGCAACGATTCAAAGCATGAAACTGTAGACTGATTCAAATCCTTATGCATCAAGTTTTTCTTATTGTGGACAATGTAAACAGCCAATGATACGAACTGGCGGATAGAAAATTAGTGCGTGTTAAAGAGCTCAGACAAGAAATTCCGAAAAAAATCAAAATCACAAATCGATGATAAATCCGAACAACTTCGACACAGAATCCAGCAGAAACAACCACGCTACGGATTACAGATTCACCGTATCGCCATCCTTTAACAAAGAGGAGCATCCCTTACTCTAAACGTTTCGCCGTGGCATTTCGGATGCCAAGATTCCTCTCAGTCTCGCCTCTCCCTCCACCATCGGCTCTTCTCTCGCGCGAAACTCTTGCTGGAGGATGGATGCAGGAATGCGGGCTTTTCAAGACGGACGTGAAAATCCAACATAAAAAGCCAGCAAAGTCACGGACCTTCGCAACCGGCGAAACGCTCGGGCAAACATCCCCCGGTCTCTCTCACTTTCTCTCTCGGTCTGTGCGTTCCTTTTTCCCTTATTCCGGCTGGTTCACATTCTCTGTCTCTCTCTTTCTCTCTCACTCTCCGTCTGTGCAAATTTGAGCGGCTGGAAAATTCGCGCCAGCTCCCTCTGGATCAGTCCGTTTCCAGTTTCCACCGATGCTCGACATGTGCCTGGCCAGAACCGGATGGTTCGCTTTTATCGAGCCGAATCCCGGCCACTTCCGGAACGCCGTGCACGTCAATGGAACGTCTAACGTTTCACGTACGGCGTTTCCATAGTCATTAGACGGATCTCCAGATATTTTCGTCCACGTTTCATCACCGACCATTCTGTTCCAGCGGCCCGGCCGGCCAAGTGCCGGCGGAGTTGATTTAATCCTTCGCTTGTAAGTGAAGAGGATCGACAAGTACCCAAGCACAGTTTTCAGCAGCTCCGGCACAGCGAGACTGCGAGCATTCATTTTTTACTCTCGTTCCAAAAAAAGTTCGAGGCTAGTTTATTGGCATAAGCACCGGGGATGTATCCAGTTAGGGGAACTATGGGAAGTCAGTCGGCCAGGAAGTAGGCCAGGAAACAATAAAGTTTCGAGGGTTATTGTTAGTCGCCGATCCGCGAAACTTCGCTCCTCGCTCGGTTTTTCTCATTATAAAATTTTCGTTGGCGGCTTCGTTACTGCTGCTTAGAATAATTTCTCGCTGGACCCATATTTTTAAAAGTATTTAATATTTTAAAAGAAAGCAGTGTCTGCGTGTACTTTGACCCAGAGTATCAAACTTGTCGTTCATTTGTTCAGTTTGTGACGAATTAATCGAATGGACAGATGATGTATTGGAAACAATGGTTAAACTTCACCTTGGCAAACCCGAAATTTTTAACTTTCTAATATATAATCCTGTACATCTTGACGAGAAAATGCCAAAAATCGAAGTTTCAAGGCGAGGAATTAAGGCCAGGTCACTATATGGATCTCGATCTTCGATTCCAATCTATTTCATTCGATTTCCATCTGCATGGGGGAACAGTTTTTTAAGTGCGACGTTCCCGTCAACACTTTCGATTGGATTGCCGTGGCCCGGGACGTCGCTTGCCGTTCGCGATGATAGAAAAAGGGGAAACAAAGCTCGGCGGATTGGCTTCCTTCCAGCAGGAGCGAGATCCTTCGGCAACCAAGCCGACAACGGCGGTACAAAAAGCCTGCCGTATCATACCTTTCGCTAGACAAAAAGGCCTCGAGACTCCCTAATATATTGACTCCACTGTTTCTCGCTGATTCATACCCGGCCGTCGCAGGAAACGATCAACGAAAACTCTGGAAATTCATCGAAGCCGCTTCTTCCTCGCCCGCTCGAGGAAAAGCAGCGTAACGTCGGCCATTCGATCGCTAAAGCGGACCCGACAAAGGTGCGATGTGTATAATGAAGTTCTCCTGTACTTTGCAAACTTTTCCGTCACGGAGAGTTCATAGACTCGCGTAACTTTACAGCAGGCAGTCGCGACAGAGCGCCAGAGAAGGGACACGCTTTGAAACCTTTTAGAACCGTGATCATTAAATTGGTGACTTGTTGCTGAAAGGGTCACCCATCTCTGGCCGTTTCCGTCTCGCCGTCGATCATTTCGAGACAAGGACGAGCTCGAGTTCTGCTCCTCTTGTTAACGAAATGAATTCTGTGTTGGATGTACTGGCTGTGTATCGTTCTTCAATATATTCTGTTCTACGATCCTTTTAATGAGATATATACAGGGTGTCCCGGCATTTATGATACAACCGTTGGGGTGATTCTACGTGAGAAAATAAGTCCAATTTCTCCATTTAACGCCTTGTATTCGAGAAAATCGAGTTTGAAAGTTCGGCGAACATGCGGGCTACTAACGTGTCAGATCATGACCTACTTATTCTACTTCTTACAGACGTCTAGACACACAAACTTGATGGATCCCCAAAGTCGATTTTCTCGAAACTAAGGCCTCAAAGGAAAACAAATTTATTCCCTTACTTTCGACTCATATGCTTCATACGAATGCATCTGTGGACAAGGTTGCTATCCTGGCGTTGGCACACTCGGCAACAGGCCGCGTAAATACATTCATAACAACGAACAAACAAGCAGTCAAGGTGGTTCGAGGCTCAAGAATGATTCGATTGAAAAATTTGCGTAGGGTCGCTGTGAATAAGCAGCATTGAACGTCATAGAAGACCCTCCGCGTCGCGACCTTTCACCATGGCCCATTGGATTCTCCTCTAATCTGCGCGAAAGGGTCCATCGGCCCTTCTCCACTCTTTGCGGGCGATCGTTTCACCGGAACGCAACGGCTTTAAAAGGTTCAAAAGGTAATGCAGGCTGCTCGAATTTGAGCCAGACCACTCGAAGGATTCATCTTCGCTTCCTACCCCTTTCGCCATTCTCCGAAATCCCTTTCCTCGCCACCCCCTCGGCAATCCACTTAAGAACATAAAGCTGTTCGCTGGCTGGCCGCTTTCTTTCCACTCGCGAGGATTCTGGAATCGAGCGTGCAGTTTCACCAGTCGAAATGCTTTGGTGTCGTCATTAGTCGCGAACAAGAATCTTCCCTTCATCTGGACAATACGACAAACACCGGGAACATGAAAATAATGTGTTGATTATGGAAAAAGCTCAGACGCGCTCTTGACCTTCAACTCAGCGTCCGCAAAAATTATAGCAGCAAACGAGCTCGGAGCAGGTGGTAGAAAAATTGAAACGTTGTAACTGTATTCACCCGGGAAACTCAACTTTGGATGTCGAAGACTTCTTGGCCAATAAAATGCAACACTGATACTATCAATAAATTCACCTGGTAAATCACTGATATTACGAGTTTGTAACGTGCAAGAGGTCCCGGTGGAGCCAAAATGCTAAGCAGATAGATTCCCCGAACCAACCTAGTAATATACGAGAATTGATTTTCAGGACTCTAAACGATAAACTTCGCTTCAACCGTTAAGTGATTAACCATCAACCAGGTATTTTGAAATTCACAGTAATCGAATTCTTTGTTAAAATAAACAAATTTTGTCGTAACTCCTCGATAAAGGACCTCATTTACAACTATAATAACAGAACTTTTAAAAGCTCGTGGTGGGGATCGCTAGTGTTCAACGGACGAGGATTCCGTGCAACAAACGAGGTTCTACAGCACAGGGAAAAATTGCTCCGAATGACCTTGACAATGCATTTCAAGCTGATCGTCGTTCTGAGAAACAACTGGAAAAAGAGGACGAAACCGCGTCCTGCGACGAAACTGGTCCGCGTCTCATTAGTCGTCACCGATAACTTCTAAAATAATCCAGGAACTCCTCTCATCGTTCGACGGTGGAACTATGTCGACAGCGCACGACTGAAAAAGGTTCGGCGTGGCTGGCTGAAAGTTTTCATCACGGGGCGACTTTTCCCTGGGGAAGTCGCTTGCCAGTTCTGACAGTAACTACATATCGAGTCTGGTTTTCGGTCTTCCTCCATCCTTTGTCCCATCCCTCTGTCCCCGCTTGCCCGCTCGCTGCCACGCCAGCGATCGCGGCTACGAATTACACGTCACAAGGACCATATCTCAAAAGTTTCTCCCTCGCGACGCTCCCCGGAGAAACAAACGGAGCCATCCGACCCGGCAATACCCGATCAATCGATGACAGGTACCCTTTTGTAACGATGAAGGCGCGCGGGATACGGAACCGGAAGAATCTCATGGAATTTTCATTAATTTTTTTCGCCCGTTTCCGCTCGCCTCGTCTACACGCCAACGCTAACGGCATTAATGAAAACGGACACGATGATAGAAACTTCGGAAATTGTAGACCTTCTTGTGTTACGATCCAGTTCCACGTGACACGAAGTCTCGACCCTGTGACTTATACCAATCGATCATTTCAGATCTGAAAATTCGACCACGTTCTGAGAAACGGTAAAATCCTTCGACAAATTTTCACACAATTTTGAAACATACAGTGTTTACTCGATATATGTCCAAAACAGGGGTGTTGTCGCTGACTTATACCGTCCAGGAGATACTATTCTTTGATCTACGCGAGATTACACTCCTTGGCCCCCACGGGGTATACCCAGCAGTAGTGGGGATGATTCCGCGACGTTTATCACCTAGGACTTGGCGACATATATAGAGAAATCACTGTATAGAGTAAACATTGTACATCTGAAACTTGTGATTGCATTCCATGAATCTCAACTATTAAATGATATACTTGAATATGATAATATTATAAGATGAACACGATTTAATTTGCAATAAAAACTGAAATATGAATTTCAACCGTTCCCCGTAGAAGTCGGAAGCGATAAAAATGCAAACGAACTTTTCATAGTCGAAACTTAATTCTGCCGTCTTTGTATCTAATCTGCTCTTCCTCTTTCAGCGTGTGTCGCGTGTTTCGCAGAGTTTATTAAAATACTTTATTCGGCATCGGGTCGAACCATCCATTCGGGGCGGGGAACACGATTAAGCGCGGTGAAAATGAGTTGTGCGGCTAAATGCATTTCATATTCTCCGCGTAATACCCTCGAAATGCCCGAATGTTTATGTTCTCTCGCGAGCATCGGCCTTTCTCCGCCAGAAACTGAATACACCGTAGAAAGAATTTCCAGTGAACGATATTAACTAGAAACAGATTGCGTCGTGATAAAGAATAAAGTCACAACAGAATAGATTTTCTAATTTCGACGGATGGGGAGGGGGGGGGGGGGGCTAAGAAAAAAGTGAATGGGCGCCACAGTAAATAAATTACCGCGGAAAATATTCATAAGAATCTCCTCTCGTCATAACGAGATTTTCTGTCCGTTCACGGCCTTGAAGATTGAGAGCCAATTCGACCTCCTTCCGTTTTCAACCCTCTGCTGTTCTCGTTGCAGTCGCCTCCGTTCGCTCGGCGGCGTCTTACACCGTAGTCGATTTTCAGTCGCGAAGAAAAATGCGATAATGCGTTCGATGCTTTCCAGGTATTACCCTTCCAAATTGAATTAGTCCTCTCGATCAGAGGGGGGAGGAGGGAAGAAATTGGCGCCGTTTATCTTGTTTGGCGAACGGTCAAATGCAATTTCGGACGGTATTGCCGACGAGAGAAACGGTGAACGCTGATGATAAACGACAAGTCGAGCACCGATTAAAATAGTCTTACATTCCAACCCCTTCGTCATTCTGATCAAAGTGAAACGATCAGTTTTTGAGTTGAAATATTTCGCAGACAGCGAATCTGAAAAAATTCAAGCTTCGCAGTTACAAAATGAAAACGCATCGAATTAAATGAGATAGCATCGGTTTCGAGTTGTACGTCCGTTACAAATGACTCGGCGCAGCCATCGGATATCAGGCGCAATCCCTACATTGTCGTTCCGAATTTCAATGTAACAATTTTAAACCAAATTTCTGTTGCGCTGCGATATTTCTACACATTCTGTCAATCGAAGCCTGTTTTATGCAACGTCTGGTCGATAAGCGGACAGATAAATTACGATATTGCTTTTTTGCTCCCCGGCGACAGTGAATTATACAGCTGGTTTTGAAATCTGGACAAATTAAAAACGAGCTTGTCGATGGGAACGCATGAATTTAAAATGTTCGTCGACAGTACTGCATTTTTCGCCCCGTTTTCCCTCATATATTAAATGAGGCGTTCTCCAAACTGACGAACTGGAAAAATCTCTGAAAAATATTCGGCTTTGTTCTTTGTGAAATTTTAATGAAACGGTCAACAGGAGAGAACATGCAATCGCAAATAATATTTCGAGATCTATTATTTAGTCGTCCGAAAGAGTAATTTCGTAAAGCGAAATTTAGTGACAATCTGCAAGTGCAGTGGTGGCGAGCATGTTGACTGGTCGTTCGCCTTTAAACCCATAGAACTGATTCAACGGAGCAAATTGTTCTTTCACTGTATATTTCCGTGCGATTAGGCTTGGCAAGGGCGCCAGAGGAAGGGTAAGGTGTGAGTCAGGGTGGCGCGAGAGGACATCTTTACGAATGCTGCCAGTCTAGACTGAGCTATGACGTAATCTCCGGGAACGGTGGCTGAAGGGGGATGGCGAAGAAAGCTGGGAAAAAGGGGATGGAGGAATGCTGTATGCGCGTTGGCCTGAGACAACGACCTTTCGTGCGTGAATGGCTTCGGATATGCGTTTCCTATAATACGCGTGGCGCAGTGGCGTAGTTGAAACGGTCCCGGGCTCGAGGGCCCGTCGAGGATTCAGAGAAAAAGAGAACGAGAGCTGCGAAACGTTAGGCACCGTACGTGTGGTGAAACCATGAACCGAGAAAAGTGTGCCTGACGCGACGTGTGTACAGGCCGTCCCAGGTGCACCGTCAAGTATTTTAAGGGTTGATAGGGGAGCTAAAAACGGCGCATTATGTCGTCAGCGGTATCCGTCCATTTTGCGGAAATACGCCTTTAAATTTTTAAAACGTCCTTCAGTGACCAGGCATGCAACGATGCAGCCTCTACACTGACCAAGCTATACAAAGAATTCAATTTTTTAATACATCATCTTCTTTCTCAAATCCTCATATTACTACATTTTTCACTTAAAATCAGATAATGTACTTCCTGCTTCTTGAAATATTAAGACTAATATATTAGGTGTACAAATTAATTCGTAGCCCTCAGGTTATTTTAACTTTTTATTTAAATTTATTCTCAGATTATTTTAATTTTTTATTGAAATTTTCAAAATTTTATAGACGAACAAAAGTTTGTAGATGAAGTTTATAGACGAACTACGAATAAGTGAAAAAAGAGTACTACAATGTTTTTTTGCGAAATGAAAAAGGACTAGATTTTAATGAAATTGGAAACTATTAAAATGTTATTTGCATCAGAACCAGCGAAATCATTATTCCCTTAAAAAGTTCCATTGCTTCGTCGACAGTAAATGGAGACGTAACACATTTTGCTGTACTTCTCGCAACTTTGTGTCTGCAAGACTCGTCAAGATGGGTGCAGAAATGAATTCAAGATACAAACAGAGCATAACCCAAAAGATTACACCGCTCTCGACCATAAACCCTTCGGAAAGGAAATAACGTCAGTCTATTTGCCTTTATGGAGCCATGTTTTGTCATCGGCTGATTTTCCAGCCAGTCCCAATGGTAACCTTATCCGTTCACCACAGTTGCAGATGCATTATCCGTGAGTACTTTAGAGCGCTCCGAGGCACGCACACCACTTTCCAAAAGAGCTGAAATGCCTAGGCCAACGACCTACTTGAATGTGTTTGTCTCGCCGATATGCGCGAGCTGCTATCCGTCCCTCAAATTCATAGTCCAACTTCAAGGCGTTATTACCGCAAAATGGAGGCAGAAACGGACATGATGTCGTAGACTATTTTTGTCCCATTTCAGCTCCCTTTGTCACCCCTTGAATTGTACAGGGTGTTAAAAAAGACCTTTATAAAAAAAATATTTATATGGCATATAGAACACACTGTGCCGAGTAAAAAGGTTTTAGTAAACATAGGTCAAAAGGTTGACCGTTTCTGAGATATGAACATTTTCGTTTGCTAGCATTATCATCAACTTACTTCCATCGCATGCGATACTTGCTTCACTGTTTATAAACCGTGTTCTGAACGTCCTCATTCAAGGACCGACTGTAGATTTCATCCGGTATCAGTCAGTCGTATTTCGATGGAAAGGACAGGTGGAAAATCTTCTGTAAATACCAAAAGGCGAGCAGTAAATGAAGCATGATGTTAGCAAACAAAAATGTTTATGTCTCAGAAACGGTTGACCTTCCGACCTATGTTTACTAAGGCTTCTTCACTGGGTTTTTTAAACATCCTGTATATATGCTTGAAACCTTCTGAATAGCATGGAATATTTATTACCAGACTGCGGATGTTTATGCAATTTTTTTTAGAGGTATTTTAAGAAAGTGGAGTCAAATAAAATTTTATTTTCGGTGGTAGTAGCCTTTGTAGATCTCAAATAAATTCTATTAAGTTCTGTCGTATGTTATGTTTTAGCATTTTTCGAAAATTTTCAGAAGCCATAAATGCATAAAGATCCGCAGTCGATTTATTACGAATAGCTCCTGTCTTAATTAAATCCACCGAAGTTGCCATATCAGAATTAAACAAGTGTCCAGATACTTTTGAGCAGGGGTGTAGCCGCGTGAGTAGGAAGTAAACGAACCCGAGGTCATTCAATAACGTTTATGCTCGGGGGCAGGGGGCTCTGGGTGGCTATAAGACGCGAAGGAATCGATGTCTGAAACTGGCGAAGCAAACAATTACTTTCCGGATGCCGGTAGCGGAAGATATCGACTACGGTCACGTAAGAAACAATTAGTTCGGCTGAATCCGGGAATGGTTGGCGTTCCCAGTCGGGTGGTTTCGACGTCTGCGTGTGGCATGCTGCACGAGGTATGGGTTTACACGAGGCTACGCGATGCGACGGCCGCAATACCGTGAGAACTCTCGCGCAATAACGGCCCCTCCTTATTGCCGGAAACATTGTTCTTCGTTCGGCCCGAAAGACTGTGGCAGCCCCCGGTGCAACGGCCCGCTGCAAACTGCCGGGCTACCAGGGGGATCAAAGGGGCTCAATCTTCGAGACTTTAACGTCCCGCCCGGAAAACGATTCCGGCGACAACTGCCGCCCGCCGCCCACCGAAAGGATCGCTCATAATGGCTCGGGATCATTGTTGGGAATATTCTCCATAAAGGAGAACAAGATCACGCGACGGGCATATATTGTACCCGGTGCGCCGCTAGCCGACGCATGGGGATGAACAGGTTGATGACACGATCTCTTCGCCCGCCATTGTTCCGATTCCGCTTTGAGTTGTTGAGCGGAAAATTGAGGCCCCCGGAATTTGATAGATACTCGGATGGTGTTAGTGGCAGCAGATGCTGACTACTTTGAATTTAATATCATCGTTTCGTGTGCGCTACATTTTATATTTTATCAAACGAATGTGTTACATATTATTAGAATCTGCGTTCTGGAGAGAAATTGGTAGCCGTAATTGTTACCGGCGGATGGTATTTGAAATTCAATATCGGGGCTCCGAAGCGAAAAATCCGAGAACGTTCATAAACATTACAAGTATACGTATAAAGTTTAATATCTTCCGAGATGAACGAGTTATAAAATATCTTTCGAATGGGAACTGCAGGATTTTATACACCGATATTCCCGGTGAAATATAATACTGACCAGTCGTAGGTTTATACAGTAATCGAAATTTTTTTGCTTCAACGATTTAAGAATCTCCGTGATGAAGACATAATAAATTTTATTGATCAGTTTCAAATGATAACTGCAGAATTGGGAATTACGCGAGCACCATTAGTGGAAGAGTATACATTACCAATTAGAAAGTAAAATTTCAAACTAAATTTTAACAAAATATTACAAACCCTACCTATTTGCATTATTCTAAATATTACTCATTATACAAATTAGTATTGCAAACCAATTAGTTCATGATGATTGTCAAGAGAACACCAATCTCTATGCTAAATTACAATCCATATACAAATTGGCTGTAATTGCTTTCACATTGCGTTTACTGTCACAGAATGCATGAATTTCAGCTTTATTAATGAAGTGCAGGCACGCTTTAAAGTATGGACCAAAAATAATAATTATACTAAAATTTTGTATGGAAAATGTCAATAACAAAAACATTGTAAAAATGATGAAAATTAAGAACAAATCACAACAGGTATAAAAATATTTTCATGAAACTATACGATTACAATATTCCAGTTTTCAAACTTTTCCATCACAAATTACGATTATAATTCTATGTCAGTTGTGCAAAACTGGATTAGAGATTTTGATGCAGAATACAAATTTTCGGATTTTTATTGCAATGAATGTACATATTTCCTCGTTCACGAATTTTAACAAATTGAAAATAATGTAAAAACATACTTCGTTTTCCAATCATTTGGTTTTGCCAAAAATGAATAAAATTCGCAATTTCCTCATAACATTTCTCGATGAGTGAAATTGTAATCCAATTGCTTGTAACAGCGTATGGTGTTTTGTAGTGGAACAAAACGATTCTCCGCATACGCGGTAAAGACAATGCTTTCGTCAGTGATAAACCATAAATACCAAACCTAAAGCTTTGGTTGCCCGAACGCAACCAAAACAATATGTGTGTTCGCCATCGATAACTATTACGTGCGATCAAAATACAATTCCTCTCGTCGGTCACTGTAACGAGCAACCGAAATAAACTCTCGTCGATATTGGCTATCGGCAATGAAAATATTTTTCGTATACTTGTAAATATGACATAATCGAAAATATTGTAGTCGAGAAAAATAACTGTTATTTTCTCTCATTTTGGTTGTACCCAGGGACGGAAAGAATTGTAAAATTTTTTAATGGATTCTATTTAAAACATAGACCGTGGAAGTGTTTAATGAACGCTCTATTCATAAATGCAATCTGCATAAAATTATAGCTGTCCTAGCTGTACTAAATAATTATTCCATTTAAACGGATAATCTGAATATGCCGTTTATTGGTAATATTTACATAGACAATTTGCGGTTCAAAGCATGTCTACGTATATCTTATTAAATCTTTTTAATTCTCATTTTCACGAAGTATTTCATAGAAATCTGACGGAGAGAAAAGTGTTTTTCATAGACTAGATGTTGCGCTCGACCTCTTGCATTTTACAAGCATGAAGGTCCGCAGTCGATTCATCGTCGAACAATTGGAGAAAAATGTTAAAACCCGGAGGGCTCCGAGGTTAAACCCTGTCGGCGGTGGTGTGGCTCAAAGGAACAGCCACCGTCGGAATAAAATTCCCGAATTAACCGGAGGTCTTTGCATCGCGGCAGGGCAGGCGGTCCCTTAAATCCCGCGGCGAGGACGGTGACCGGAACACCGTCGTCGTCGCAGACGTTTTCTCGCGGGATACGATTTCGAAAACACACGGGTCCATGTCGCGGCTGTCCGCGGGGCGGGATCGTAATAACATGTCGTTACGAGCGGGAACGAATTTTCACCCTCAAAAGAGAAACACGGAGTCTGCAAGTGTGTAATCTCACCCCTGAAGCAAACCGTGGGTCGCGCGAGGATCAAAGAGATGTTCCGTGTGTTTCTAGACGACGATGGATGGATAGAAAAAGAGAAAAGGGCCCCGCTAGCGAGGAGAATGCGTCGAAGAGCCGTGCCGCGCCACCGGGACGGTGAAACGGGGGCCAGAAACGAAGCCAGAAGCGAAATGAGATTGGCCACGGAACGAAGAAGGAAGCCGGCCGATTAGAGGAAAGGGGACGACACACACACACGAGCGCGCCCGCACACACACCGAGCGAGAAGGAGACGAGCTAAATGACCAAAACTCTCTTTTAACTTTCCAATTAATATTCCGGCAGGGTCGGCAAACGGGCTCCGTGCCGAATTCATCGCCCCGTGCATTTCGGTTTCTCGCGCGTCCCGCATAAATCTTCCCTACTTTTAATTGCGTCAGCCGCGCTCGTTTATTTAAATAATAATTCGAACGTGAAACGGCACCGCGGCGGGCCGCGGGACGATTTATTCCCCGTACCCTTCTCGACAACCGCCTTGGTATCCTAAGCTCGTTACGAATGTCTACCCTCCTGTGGATCGTTCTTATGAACTATTCAGGTTTGATTTTCCGGGCCGACACGACCCGCGCGCGCGATACTCGATGCAATTTATCGGGGGAAATCTACATGGGCGAAGATACCGGGGAATGTGGAAGCAGCCCGAGAATTTATAGAGCCCCGGTGCGGCTTGAACGCCGCCAAGTAGAAAGTATCAGGTTGTTGCATACCGAATCACCGATTTCACGTCTACGACCTTGTGTCTCAATGTGGGCTTGCGAACGAAAAGTATTAACTACCGTCGACGCTGTTCGCCGAGGAATATTTTTCAAAGCTCTTGCCTCGTGTGTGATTTAGTATCTTTTCTATTAACACGCTCGCTATCGGCATTTGTTTTACTGCTCGCGCACTTTTTTAAAATGTTTCATTAAATGCAACGTACCTCCTTTATGGAATATCAAAACAATATAGCTGAAGTGAGTCTTCTCGCTTGTATAAAATTAATTGGAGTACGGACTGCGAGATCGTGGACGTTCCATAGAACTTGTGACGGTGGTAGTCAACATGTTCACCCTCGTACGTTTCATGTGTCCATTTTCTGTTTTAAATAGTGTTTGTCGTTTCAGCACAGACGAGGTATAAGGATATACCTATCATCTTATGGGACTTCATGTCTCATATTCTGAAATATCGACCGTTCAAAAAATCAGAGATTTGTAGAATTATTCGTTTATTTTCTCATATTCGCGAGACTTCAGTGACTATATATAGCTATTTTTAATTTTAACCACTGAGGATGCTGTCAGCAAATTTTAGTTCCAATTGGTAATACAAGATATGACACGAAAATGGTAATGGTGTTACGTCCCAAAAAAGTGGGCCACAAAAATACATTACATGATAGATCTATACTATACCTCGTCTGTGGTTTCAGTATTGTGTAATGTATGTCGTACATGTACATAAGCTTATCAAATGTGGCGGGCGCCGCGAGTGTGGCGCCATCACGCGGACAGCCTAAGAGTTAGAGCTGCAAGGTGTAGGTTATGTTTTCAGTGTCAATAAAGTATACACGAAGGTGTGAATGTGTTCCGTTTAATTCGTGTTCCGCAAGATTACAAAAATGAACTTGTTTAAATTGTGGAATTATAAATGAAACAGTATTTGTTGACGTAAAGAATTTAGGTTGTGACGTGTCAAAATAACAAGATTGAGTCTATAGCTTCAATAATACTAGAATGAAATATATAAAATCGGTTGTTTGACCGGTGGTCGTAGGTTCAGTATTAAATTGTGGGATTATACAGTCGGTGATTATAAGATCGGAACCACTCATATAAACGGGCGAGTTTACATTATAATAACTTCTATATGAAAGTCTATCTGCACCCTTTTCGTGTTACTTTTATAAAGTATTTCGTTTGACGTCCACCATGTAATTGCAATCACGCAATTCCGATAAATCAGTTACAGAGTCGGTAGTGTCATATTCGTTTTTACGAGACTAACAACAGCGTGCGTATACACGTATACGCGTGTACTGTATTTTCCGAAACTATTAGTAACAGCTTGAACAGCACGATGACCGAACCGTAACGCACGCTGTACAGGAAAACAGATTGAAGAACGATTAGGAAAGCTCTCGGTCGTCGGTACTCACGATATTCATTTCCTGCTCCTGGATCTCCTTGTAGACCTCGACGATCCTCATCAGCGCGAAGCCTGCAACACAAAGCGAATTTCGATCGTTTTCAAACAGTGTCTGGTGCGCGGTGTGCGCGGCAGGGATTCGCGTCGAACCCCGTCGAGCTTTCGCGGTTAAAACTTTCGTACTGAATTATTCAGACGTGGCTGGTGTCGTCGATACTTTAATCCACGCGGCCGAGGGGCGCGCGAGAGGGTGCGGGTGCCACAGAGAGAACGGGAGCGAGAGAAAGATCGACGCGGAAAGAGAGGAAGAGAAAGATAGATAGTGGAAAGAGGGTTGGAGAGGGTGTGCGGGTGGATGGCGAGAAACCGAGGCGACCGCAGGAGTTGGTAGCGGCGCGTTCCGGCGGTTGCGGCTGATTTTCGAGTGACTTTCCACGAAAAGCTCCCGAAAGCCTACGAAAGCGGGCGACGGAGCTGCCAGAGGAGGTCAGGGGGTAGTAGGAGGGCTAGGGGGGGTAACAAAAAAATGCACAGAAACCACGATAGCAAAGCTTTCCGGAGGGGGGGGGGGGGGGAAAGTCGTAGGGGAGTTCGACGAAAGTTTTCGTGCTCCTGGCCGGTCTCGCGGAAACTTTTCTGCCGTTTCCTGGCCGCTTCTTTCCGCAATACTTCTGCCCAGCGGAGAGCCCCCACCCCCCGGCCCCGCGAGAAACATTCCGACGCCATGTTTGCGACCCAACGGCTGCCTATATACGCGTCGCGGATGGAACGCGATTAAGACTTTAACGGGGTGGGTGAGTATAATTTCAGAGGCAATTTCGAACGAGAGAGGCTGCAGAGGACGGGGAGAGCTAAGGGTTGCTCAGACTGAGTTACTCGGGAAGCTGAACACTTGAGAAAAGACACAATTATATCGTTGCACTTAGATCAACGTTGTGGTTTCGGATTGCATGCACATGGCGGCGTACTACGTGTACGCGCGTCTCGCGAAAACATCGTGGTGCACGTCGACGCATAGTACATTCTCCAAATATGAATTTGAGAACCGAATTATTCTGCTGTTCTCAATTTTTGTACTATTAAAAAATAAATTATAATAATTATATGTAAACGAATAGAAAGAAACACTTTGTGCACTTCGAAATCATGAGTTCGTAAAGTTGATTAAGTGAATCGAATATTTGGCAGTCCTTTGTTAACCTTGTCAGTCCCCAGCCAAGTATTGAAATATTTACAAAAATATTTTTCCTTCTACTTTTTCAAGCACAATTTATGTACGCGTATAAATGCAATTTGCACGTTTCATGAATATTACGGACGCATCGTTAATTTTGGACAGCCGAGGGAAACATTTAACTAGTTGATTGACGACGCACCGACGCTAGAAGAATAGTTATAGAGAAATAAATTTCGCGTGAAATTTTTCATCGAAACGGCGTATAAACTGTGTGCATCATCGTCGCCAATTAATTCCGTCATTGATCACTGACTAACCGTGACACCGTGCTCAGCAACGATAACTTGACCCGATAGACTAGATAGTCGGGGAGTCATTAATCACAGCTTGCTCGGCGCACAGTTGTTGTGACAAATTCCCATGTCGATATGCTAACGCGAGATACTCACGGTCGCATTGGCGCAGGACCGAAAAATATCGGGTTCCCGAACGCAGCAGAGAGGAAGAAAAATGAAAAGAAGAGAAAATACCCTTAAGTTCGAGCAACTAATTAAAGTTTTAACCGAGTTAGACGAACGCCAATCAACTCTAAGTTTAAATTAGTTTATTAAGGTATCTCTAATAAAATTCACGAAGCTTCTCCAGTCGTAGAACCAGCTCCCGAAATATGGGGCATACAATTACACCTGTGAAATTTTAATTCCTTCTAACGTCAATCAAATCGAAGTTTAAATTAAGCTTGTTAAGGTATGTTTAAAAAAAATTCACGAAGTTTCTCCATTCACAGAACCGACTCTCAAAGCACAGAATTCAACCTGAAAAATTGTATTTCCTTTCCCGAATGGAATTTCTTTTCCAAAAATCTTCTTTCGCTTTGGCTAAAATCGAGGTAAGGAAATTTCATCGGAAATGAAAAACCGCGCAGCTGGCAAGTTCTAAACGAATCCACCTCCAGGGTTCTTTCATTTTCTTTACTTTAAAATTTAATTATCTCACGTAATATTAAATTTCCCTGTTTTACCCGCGTTTTCTCTACCGGAAACGTCATCGCTTCCGCAAACGTTGTCGGCCAACGTCAGCGACTATTTTTTTCTGCAGTTTTTGCAAACTATTTAGTCCTCTGTTTGTACATCAACGTCAGCCGTAATGCACGGCCAAGATATATTTCATTCATAATTTTTCTTTACACCGTCTGCTGTATAAATACTGCAACGTGACTCAACGAAACCCATAGAGCGGATAATATTTCAGATACCGCTCGTTTTATCGCTGCGCGCATTAAATATACCGAAGTCATAAAATCACAGTTCCGGTTTCTATGAAACTGCTGACAGTTGCTGACAAAGGATGCCGCACTAATGAACGACACTTTAACACTTTACCATGCAGTAAATGCTACGGTACATATTATGATTATGTATCAAGTCATTTTATAGTAACTGTACTGCTTCTACAGTGGCTTTCAATATTAAAGAAAAGATTTTGATATAGGATTCGTAACCATCTTACAATTTGATATAATTATCCATTCGTTGTAGAATTATTTAATATCAAGTTGAATTACACTGAAACGACTACTACCACTATAACTCTTTGTAAAAATTAGTTTCTTTACAAAAGTGCACGTTAGATTAATTGGTTCAACTTGTAATATAGCAGTAAAGAATTGAAATTTTATTGAATGTTCCAAGTAATTTTACAGTAACAGTACAACTTTACAGTGGTTTCAAATATTAAAGAAAAAATTTTAGTAGATATAGGTATATAGATATATGGTTCGTAACCATTTTACAAGTCGAAAATACGGAATACATTTTTTTTTGTCTAAGATTTTGTTCGCGTGCTATAGTATATGCAGAAAGTAGAATTGGTAGGCCATGGTCAGACGCGTAGGAATGTGAGAAAATTGTAAAGTGTGCAAGATTAATAATCCTATTTTAATAAGTTTTTTCCATTGTCGCGTTTACTACAGTGAACTGATGTGAAACATGACAGAAGACGACGGAAATAAATTGACGTTGGAGGGATCATGAAACTAAAATAGGGACGCTCAAGAAGATCAAAATCTTGTCAAGGACTTGTCTCTTCAAGTCCCCTTCAATTCTGGGGTTAATATATGTGAATCGGGGGCAACGACGCGGGACTTCCTGTCGTATGGGATTTCTTTACCCGCTCCGTAATTCTTCATGCAGAAGGCTTCACGAAAGTAATTCGTGGATATCCTGTGACATATGGTGTATAGTATTTCTCATTTATTTTCCTTGACACAGTTGTTACCAGAGAACGGAATGAAAGTGAAATTATGTAAAATATATGAAAAAGGAACCATTTCATACAATTTCCTTAAACTTTCCGTTTAGTTTCCTAAAATTTAGTTTCCGAAAGTTTAGCACTAAACTTACCACGGCCGGTCAAACTGACCTTTTCAAACTTCTGCGTACAATTTCGTACATACAACATTATCACATCGCTATTTATCTTTACGACCTTTCTTAAAGTATGTGTACAATGTATTTTTCAGTATTTATTTCTCATTTTGTGTTTTCTTCCAAGCAATTTTCACTTTTACGTAACGATGTACAAAGATTTATAGAATGATATTAGATTAAAGGATGAACAAAATATTTCTAAAAATTGCTAATGATATCCTTATTTGCAAATTAAATACGGAACAAAGTAAGGGAATAATTGATATCGCACAAATAAGATAATAGCGACAACAAACGGACAGGTCTAAAATCTAATTTTTTCGAAAACGTAGCATTAAATTGAGAAATATTATTTTCTTGAGCAGAATAACTGTGTACAATAAAAAAGCTGTTCAAGTAAATGCTACTATAAAGATATTGAGAGCTCCCTTCCCCCTCCCAAATGTAATATATACTAAAATATTAACCTCTCTTAAACATTAAATTAAAAAAATAATGAAGTCAGTTTGTAACACTTAGTTGGTACAACCTGTATATTGTATTATTGTAACATATATATATTGATCAAATCAGATGCAAAAGTGCTAACATCTCCGAAAAAGAAGACTAACTACTCAGCTCACTTTCATAATCTCGCCGGCCCAAATGTATACACCTAATATTAGGTCGTCCTATAAGTTCGTGCCGTTTACTCTTGTACCATTTAAATTCTAAAACTAAAATTTGTAATCACCCTTTCATTCCACAACCTCTTCTGGCCTTTTTTGGCAAAGACATCATATCGTCACTATAAAATTTCTGCGGTTTTTCCTTAAAATACTTTTCAATGGTGAATAATATAAACATATCCACGGCACGAATTTATGGGAGGACCTAATATATATTCCTTTCCGGCATCCCCCATCCGAAACGTCATGTATAAAAGTTAGGTCCTGATGACGAGGTTAGACGGGAGGGATATCCTCGTAACGAGGAGAGCGTATCGGCTCCTGTTGGATCACCTGTAGCGAGTGGAAAATTCATGAGTGGCTCCTCGAGGGCTAAATCGTCGGCGCACTCCGTCGCGGCGTTGACGTCGGCAGCGAGCGGCTCGTCGTCGGCAGCAAACCGCCAGACACAGGCTGCCGAGATTACAGGCGGCCCGCAAAGCCGCAATATCTTTGTGCTTCCGTATTAACATACACGTCGACTCGGCGACAGCTACTTACCATTCCTGGTTTCGTCAGACCCTCACTGAATTACGCGCCGCGAATTAACCCTCGGCCCGAAAGGCCGGAGAGGCAGTCAGCCAACCAACCAGGAAGGAAGGAAGGAAGGAAGGAAGGAAGGAAGGAAGGAAGGAAGGCAGCACGGGCGGTAGGGTCTGTGGAACCGAATCGCGGAGGTCGAAGGTGAGAAGAAGAGCCAAACGTCGGTTGAGCTGTCGCGTCGCGCGGCAAGGTGTGCCGAAATCGAGAGGGTTGAAAGAAAGGGCCGCGACACAAAAGCGGAAGGGAGCCGCGCCGAACCAGACAAAGGGAAAGGCAAGCTATCTAAGCGTTCCAAGCATCGTATCTCAGCTATACAATATCGTAATCCCGCGCCATACGTAAAGCTCCGCATGGCGAATCTCGTTTACATGCACATCTGCATATATATTTCACCGGCGCCTCTGTGTGCGCCTGTACCCGCCGCTCCTCCGTGTAGATTTGTGGGGTAAGGGACCAAACCCAACGGATTGCAGACTACAGGCGTGTACCGTCCGATGGACCAGGTATGCGAGCTATGCTGATTCCCTTAAGAGATGGGTTCTCGTAGTGTGCTTGTCGAATTACGCCTCGAAGAGGAAGACGAATTTTTCCAGGGTGGTTTTGACGGACATCCTAGAGTAATTTGTTTCATAGGAAGATGTCCTGATTAAATAATAATAATGTAGGGGACGGAGCCGTTAGAGGAAATCGACGGTTAGGTCGGTGAAAACGCAAAAACGACCAGCGTTTTTGTCGAGCAGGTCGTCCGCGGATTGCCGAAAAAAAAATATATATGTATATATATATACAGGGTGCAGCCGAATAACATGTACGAGCGGACACGAGGTAATTCCTTATTAAAAAATAAGAACAAAATATGCAATAAAATTTTTTCATTTAAGGCTTAGTTTTCGAGAAAATCGAGTTTGAAAATCCGATGCGTAGATATGCTGTCACGGTAATTTTCATTACAGGCTCCCAAAGCTCGGATCATATCAACGTATTCCCTGTTCGTGTACATGATCGTGAGATAAACGAAAACTAACTGCTTAGGCACATAACATACAAGAAGAAATCTCAGATCATTGTTTACAAACACGATACGCGTTATACGTTGCTCGACGAACCGTAACTTAGCTGTGACAGAGTGTCACAGAGAATCATAGAGTTTATTAGGTAGGAAAACACTTCGGTCACATTGGAAGTGTTTATCAACATAACGTCAATCGAGACAATGATCTACAGTGAGATCCGTTATAACGAGTCGTGATCAAGTGCACGCGTACTTTGCGAAAATTCAAAGTCGATGTTCTCGAAAACAAAGCCTCAAACGAAAAATTTTTATTCTAAATTTTCGACTTCTTTTTTCGCGTAGAATCACCTCCTTTCCGTTTGTACCACCAGTTACCAACCACCCTGTATATTGATTTCGACCAGCCTAACACCAAATCCCTACAATGATGGTTATAAAATAGCTCATCGAATTGTTTGAACACACCTCGTATTTTTGTGTATATAAGTCGAGTTTTGTCCATCTCCCAATTAAATAAACGTCGAACGGGAGGTCGCGCGGAACACCCACAGAGGCGTCAGTAATTTTGACAGCACGGGGTTGGGGGATGTAACACGGCGTAACGATGCTTATGGGGCTTTAGCTGCCGATGTGCGGCTTCAGCCGGGTTGGGTTTAATGCTCGGCGCGCGAAGGGGTTTAACCCGTAACGTAAACAGCAACAGCGGATCTATGGCAGCCCGAGCAGACAGCCAACGGTGCTTGCGAAAAGCACACGACGACGCCGGCCGCCGCTACGTCGACCGCACTTCCGATCTCGTGCCATCGACACAAAGAAGTACCCGCGCCGCTCCGGGACACTTGTTCGGAAAATACGACGGCGTTTCCGTCGGGACACGGTTCATTGGATTAACTGCACCGTTTCGTTGTTACTCGTACAGAGCCGCGCCATGCCGCGCCGGTGCAATCGGGATTTCGATGTGCATCACTGACAATGGTGTTCACCGTGGACACTCTTTCGCTTTCGCAAAATGCGAAGTAAATGCAGTAGTGCACGGTTAAATTTCAAACTAAAATCTGTACGGTCAAATCCAACTAAAATTTTTACGGTTAAATTTAACGCTCAACTTACTGAGCACAAAACATATAAAAATGAAAGGTCTCATAGAAGGGAGCAGATTGAATTTACTTAAACTCTGCACAATTTTCATTATAATATGTGTTTAAATAAAGAAGTCAATTTAGTCATTTCCTGTGGGAACGTTTTTATAATTTCAATAATTGTGAAATAGGAAACCGGTAATTTGCTAATGCTAACAAATAGTTAAATTACACACTTTGCTCTTCTCTCATCATTCGGATCCTTGAGCTCAGCGAAACTATATCAGTAGATGAGTATACAATAAATGAATACAATGAAAACAAAGGGACAGATGTACAGGGTGTTTCAAAATTATATGTCGTGACTACTATAGCGTGATTCTGTACCTCTGGTCAAAATTGTTTTTTATTGCATCGTATACGCGACGAACAGAAGTGTGAAACGACTTTGAAGTTTCGTAAACTATTTTATTCCATATGTCTACAGGGTGTCCGAGGATGGTATAAACTTGGAGGGGGTGATTCTACACGAGTCTTTTCCGCCGTCAACCTACACGAGATTTCCATTTATCTAGGGAAAGAATGATACAAATCCGAGGCTTTACGAGCACATAGACGTTTCACTGCCGCGCCGGGGAGCTTACAGATTTCCCCATTAAACTTGAAGAGTCCCAGCAGTGTTCTCGAATTAAAGATTTTGTCACTCGTGGCGCTCTCTCCGGGAGCCCCTCAATTAATCGCTCGGTTGAGTCCCCTGGTGGAAAGTGGGCTGGTAAATTCGCCGAGCGTTTTCCGCCTTCTTTTTTTTTTGCTAAATGACACCCCCTAAAAGCCGCTGTCCGACGTGAGAGAATAAATATGAAAGAGTAACGGGTGAGGGGTAAGCAGCCTTGTTTTGTTAGACCGACGGGTTCCATAGGGCATCCGGTGTTCTGCGAGCCAAGATCATAAACATATTCATCCAGCAGCCAACATTTAAGCCCCCCCCTTCGCCCTCATCCGTCGGTCCCGGGCCCGTGCTCGTTCCCCGCGACTTTACGAAATGGCCACGTAAAACATAGCGTTGAACGTGACTTGGCGTCTCGTGAAAAAAATGCGCAAAAGGAATTTAAGACATCGTAAAAGAGGGGACGGGCTGGCCTATAAAAGGAAGGAGCGCGGCTGAATATTTGATGTCCCCGGAGCGTCCATGTCGATCCCCACTCGGACAACCGGATGTCCTCGGATAGCCGGACTCGAACTTCCGTTCCTCGAGCAATCCCCGGAGAAAGTTCGCCGGACGCCAAGCTTTCCACCTTTTGCGGCTTAACTTTTCTTCTTCTCCTCCTTCTTCACCTTCGCCGGAACTCACCGGCTGCCCCGTGTACTCTCAGGTTAACTGGTATTTACAATAGGGCGCGGGATACCTTAACAGCTGTCCAAGAACATGTCTACAAATATTGGACCTTTCAATAAATAATTCACCACGCCCCGCCACAAAGTGATTGAAGCATTGAAATATTCTCTTGGCTACAGGCTTTTTAAAGGGGATCTTCTGGTCCAGGACCTTGAAGACATCGATTTCTTCTTGCATTTTCTTAAACCTCGCGTCTTTAAAAATATGTGTTGCAAAGGATCCGTTTAAATTCGCAAGAATAACACGCATCGATGAGGAATAAAATAATTTGTATATCTTTAAAATCGATGTCAATTAGTTGGGTTGCAATTACGCATGCTAGTTTTTGGCGAAAAAAGACATAGTCGATGTTTGGCGTCCGAATAAACAAGTACATTGATTTCTCTATATATGTCGCCAAGGCTTGGATGATAAACGTCGCGAAATTATCCCCACTACCACGGGGTATACCCCGTGAGGGGCCATAAAGCTCGAGAGAAGAAAAGAAGCACGATGTAGCAAGACCCGTGTTGTTGACATACATCGAGAATGCCCTGTAATTAACAAAAAAACATTGTCTACTCTGTTTTTGTCATAAGAAATTGCCCACTCGGCAAAGTATATTCTCATTCCGGATTTTACGTAATAATTGCAGAAATTAGCATGCAGATCCGCAGTCTACCAATATTCTTTGAAATATCAGCCACTTAGTCTTCTACATCTGGTGTTGGATTCGATCCAGACCCGAATCAATGATCGTAAAACTGAACGCTCGGTTTATAGGCTCGATATTATCGCCGATACCAATGGAACGGCGATTCTAAAAATTTTGCAGAAGAACTTTTTGTGAAATCGTTTAGGAGAGATGAGTAGGTCGCATCAACGTTAGATTTCCAGAACGAGAAAATTTAAAGGGTCGTAAATGAGGAGCATACAGGTGCTAGCGAAGTTCGGGTCGTCATTGAATACTTGATGTCTTGGCTGTACCGTGTTTTTGCCGGATGAGACAACTACATGCCGTTGAATGAGCGGCATAAATTTTTTCGCCGAAGGATCCACTAAAGTATTCGAGTGGCCATCAATTCTATTTCCCGGCGCCGCCGTCCCGTCGAATTTCCCCCATGTCGCGCGCGATTTGTCACCAGATACCGCCGCAATTCTGTTCCCTTCGTGCAACTTCCCCACCGGCAATTTGACTTTTTTGAGAATCAAAATAGCCCGACGATCTTTCAAAATCGCTCCATATTACGGTGCAACCGACAGACCCATTTTCCGTCGTCGTCATCCGGATTAAACAGACCAATCACTAAGCTGAATCTTTCCCAAAAATATTTAATCTTCAACCCTTTGCACTAACCCAATAAAAAGCCGCGAGAATAATAGCGGCTTCTGTTCTTGAATTTTTATATGTTGCTTTATTTTAAATATTTTCTGTCATAATCGCAATGAACAGGTTTGAAATTAAAATTTATTCCAATGTCGATGTACTGAGACAAATGGAATAACATTTTTAATTTCTCCTGATGTTTTCATTATTTTATGTTTCGCCTCCTCGCGCGTAATAAACCTGTAGATCATAACAGCATTTGTTAATTAAAAAACTCCGGAGAATTTGCATTCTGATATCATTTCATATTCACCGACCTGATGTGCTAATAATACCTCTTTTAATGCCAGAATCATGACCACTAGCACCTAGATTTCAATGTTCTCAATAAAAGTGCCAATTAGTGCAGCAGCGTCGAACTTCGAAAGGTCGAGGTTTAATAGGAAAGATCTGCAACTTTACGTGGAACACCCAGCAGTACCATAACGTTCAAGGATTCACGGCCAAGGAAACCAGCAATATCTTGGCATCTTCACCTTCCATTCGCCTGGTATCCCGTTCCACTGTATTACATGTTCTCCGATTACCGATAAACCGGCGGATCTAGAACGACAAGTTCGAGAACAAATTCCGCTTATCCACGGTGGTTCAATATTGGTTTCCGTGGGCTGCCTTCAGTCCTGCACCCTTTTGTACTTGCCCTCCGTGATCCGAAATCATCTATTCCGTTTGACCGCTAGCCGACCGTATCCTCTGTTCTACCCTCGCCACTTCGTCACAAATCAAACGGTTTTGTGTTCTTCGCCGAAAGAAACACCGATCCCCCTGAGACAGAATTACCTTGACAATGCATTGTGTGGAAAGGTCTCTTGCAGTCATTTCCATCAGACGCGATTCTTACCAAAAATACTTATTGCGAGATTCAATCTTCAGGCTTTCTTACTCGTATGTCTAGTAAATATTTTTCTGATTCTTTCGAAGCTCGTCTGTATCTAATGTGATAATATTACACATAATTTCCTTCAATTTAATTCGGTATTTAAAGAATTTGTCAAATATGCAGCGACTTTTATTTTCGCTAGAAAAACAATGTTCCTGAATATCTTCGAAGCAACATTTCGAAGCTGGACGAGTATCATCTGTTTGACGACATAATGTGTCAATGTTCGTTGGCGAAACTCCGAACTATCGCGAAGAAATCGCAATTATAGCACGTGTCTCTGTAAATCTTGGCTGCAGGGTGCACGATTTACACAGAAGCGCGTAATAATCAATGCTCTCAACTATACTAGTTGAGTATTTAAGCGGATTTATCATTAATCTCGAAAGGAGTCTCCCTTCGGTATCCTCTTAGCATTTTCGAATTTAATTAGCAGAGACCTGGCTAAATTGGATTGTTGATAAGTGGAACGAAACTATTGCAAGGGGCGCGGAACGACCGGTTATGGATAGGTTAAACCGTCTACGTTACAGTTTGAAATTCATCGGCCATTTGTTGATAATCCGATCAAAGGAAGCGCGATAGAGAGATTTGGAAGATTAGCGAAGAGAAGGGAGTCGGCAGTGACGCAAGACAACTAGACCGAGATTTGCATTAACCGGTTCTTCGTTAAAACTGAACGGGGTCGCGCAACTGAACGGCGTTTCGAGGAATTTTGAGGGAATGGATGACACGAGATTTGTAGGATATTATCTGAAAGTGTAATTCAGATTCGAATGAAACGGGCTGCTCGGTGAGAGTCTCGTGGGATATATTTAATATGTTAAAGAGTAAGTATAAGTGTCTTCAGTAAAATTACGAAGCAAGGAAAACTAGAAAAAACATGTGTTCAAAATCAGTGTGCATGCAATATACCAAATCAATCGATAAACTAACCTCCGTACTATAGGAGAAATTTCCAAATTTCTACCGATGACTTCACTTTATATGACTTGATTTGTCATTTAATTTCATGTAAAAATTTCGTGAATTATTCCAACACAATTTATATATCATAGATTTACATTCCTTCTTTTTTTAATATCTTGGAGCTGCAGGAACATGAAATTTTTATAACAATACGTTTAATGTATTTTCCTATGTTCGCCCTAATTATAGCTAAAATATTTTTTCCTTGATTTACCAAATTATGTTGATTCAGTTTAATTGAAAAGAGAGTTACAGTTTAATTGAAAAAACATTCTGCACGGTTGAGGCTTGCACCATCAATCGCATCGTTCCCCGAGCCATTCCAGACGAGCAATCGAAAAGATATCGCCCGTCAACTTGAAAAGTCAAACAGTTCCGTCGGTGTTCGGGCAATTCGGAAGTCTTTTGATGTGGTGCCCGGCGCTACTAATTAAGATCGAATTCGTAAGGGTCCTCGCTCGAAAACTAAAGATGAAGACAAACAAAATTAAGCGACCGTCTGATAACGGGTACAGATGAGACTAGCAAAACATGGGTACGAAATGCGGGGGACTGGGTGCGGCGCGTAAACACAAAACGTCTCCGGAACATTTAATTAATGAATCAGCCGGAGTACGAGTCTTTGCCTAGTAGACGCTCGCGCGCGGCTGCGAAGTGACGATAGTAGGGAACGTTTTAATTGACTTCGGGAACGATGAGAGCGTATCGCTATACTCCAATCCGAGGCATTACGAACGGACACCTGACTGAACGCTGTACACGGGATCAATGGCGACTTTAAACGAAGAAATAACTAAAACGTGACGGAACATTTAATTAAACATTACAATAATGTCTTGAAAAAAGATCCCTATTTCACGTGTATTATTTCCTGTGTGATGTTTCACTTGTATTTAGTCACCAGTGTAATGGACAATTTATTTTTTATCGCAGTTAACCTTGAGTGACCTTGACTGACCCTTATAATAGTCTCCATATACAATGTGTGTCATAGCGAATTTGTGAAAAACTTAGAAGCTCGATCGCCTAAAAGCGAGGCAATACTGATCCAATGGCGAATCGTTCTTTTTTTTTTAAATTGTGTAGTAAAACTTTTACCAACATATTTGTCAAATTTTTCTTATTAAAATGAAACCATAATTTGAAACACATACATGTTTCACATGTAAATCATTCAATCTAAAGCTAATCATTTACAACATGATTTATTATAGTAGGTGACTATTATCAGAAGTATATCCAAATTATATTTTCTATTTTACTAAATATTGTAAATGTAGAGTAAAACCACGTTTATCACTGTAACCTTTTACCGTATTTAATTATATTAAAATTGACAATGAAAAAAACTACATGTAACTTTAAAATTTAATTACATATTATTCCAAGACCCTTTCATCACGTGTCATATATATTTTTCCATTCGAAATAATAATTGATACACGCACAACACGCAGTGATAAAAACATTACTGAAATTTGTTTTGATTCAGCTGTCAATCGTTTCACTTCTCACGAGTGTAACTGTGAAAAACGTTTCCATTACTGGTACCAACATTTTGCTTAATTGAATTACTTGTTAGCGGGAGCAGTGTGAAAACAACATTCGACGCAAAAACTCCGACGTTGTGCAAACAACGCGAGCGATCGATGCGGATGGTAAATGTTAAACGAAAACAATTATCCCGCAGACGAATATAAATAGATTTCAAAACCGACGGGAAAATGAAACGCGGGATTTAAAGCTTGTGCTACGCTGCGGCCACAGATGCGTATCAAACTAGTTTGAACAATATTGTGTAAGCCGTGTAGAGTTGTTTATCGTTCGGAATTACGGAATTTACTAACTATCCTTTGCAAAATTTCAACCGGTGCGCCGATGTAATTCAGCAAACTTTAAGAAGGTTTAGATAGTATTTCGTTAAACTGTATACGAGCGAATTCAAGCGGGTAATAATCAAAATTTCCTGGCCACGAAATTCTATACCAAACAGAATTGTGCATTTTATATGAAATCGAATTTTGTTTGTCCTATTCTAACAGTTGGATCCATGAATTTGTAGAATGCGGATTTTGCATTGATTGCAAGTTGCAGGAGCTACTTAAACATTTACTTCTTTTCGTAATAATTTTAATGAGTTGAAAGTATTACAACAGTGTTTTTAAAGTCTTTAAATATTTTTACAATTTTTGCATTTTATCTACTCTTTATATATAAACGATCAAGAATCAATAGCAATGATTGTCTTAAAAAATTAAATTTGAATTTTTATCGTGTTAAAAGTCTTACATCAAATTTTAAATTGTGTTATTCCATTGGCAGTAATTAATCCGACAGTTGTGGCACTTCATTGGCCGTAGATTGACAGTTAAATGGAATTGACACGTAGGCTAGACTATGAAAGGTACAGGGATTTTCGGATCCCTTCGTTATGCCATCAAGGGAAGAAATTGCCAGGCTCATGCTATTCCATTGCAGTAATTGGATTTCCCAAAGATTCGAAATAACTTCTGATCCGTTTGTACACAGCTTGTAATTAGCTGTAACGACCTGAGTTTGTAACTTTGAGGCGAACTCCGCGGTAACTTTCACGAAAAGGGGTAAAAATTTGAGATTTTACACGGAGACCAAAATTACACGAGCAACCCTTGTACGATTATTGGGAACTATCCATAACTAGTATCACTATAAATTCATAAAATATATCAATAAGACATTCGAATAACATAGGGTAAATCAGAAGTTTAAATATTATCTGTGAGTGGATTTGGGAAGGTTAGGAAGAAATCTTTTGTAAAATGGTAAAGTAAAAGTTCGAAAAAATTTCACGTTAAATCAATAGGTACGTTTCTCCTGATTATTTAATCGTGCACTTGCGATTTCGGCGTCATTTTTTAGTTAGTATCAACTAAAAATCCATCTAAAATGCGGAAACCCAACCAACAGAGGTGCACGTTGCTTACGTCATAAAGGCGCGGACAGTCACGTATCAAGCGACAGATACCGTCCGATTAGGTCATTCCACACGCATTTTCGGTTCTAGACAAATGATTGGGTAAAGTGTGTGATGTCAAAGCCTAACCATTGGGCGCGAGCGAGGAGCGTTGGTATGATGTCGCGCGCTTTTATGACGTAACACCGTACACCTCTGTTCGTGGGGTTGCCGCCTTTCAGGCGGAATTTTAATTGACAATAACTAAAAAATGAAGCCAAAATCGCAATTTCTTTACTCTTCATTTTCGTCTTATATTATCATGCACAACCACCCCTTAAATTTTCTTCCACCTGCAGTCGAACACCCTGTATAGGGAATGCAAAGCATCGCAGCCAAGGGATCCTACCCACAAGTTTAAAATGCAGTAACGAAATAATTGAAAAATACAGAAACTATCTGAACACTGAAAATAAAAATTAGGATTAATATTTTTAATTTATTGTATCATTTAATCTAGTTTTCTTAGATATTTATTTATATTTTCTTAGATATGATTTAATAGATATTTATTTTCTTTTGCTATTATTAGTGTGGGACAAATTAAATTCACCAACTACTATTGTTATAACGGGACATAGGGAGTATATTTTAACAAACCTTTATATGTTCGGTACGTAGGACGCCTACAAGGAATCGGTAAAAGCGGGAACAACCGTCCCGGCCACGAATAAAATCAACCGAATCAGATTCTCGACCATCGACAAGCATCAATCACCCTGGCGAGCCGAGGAGCGACATCAATTTACCCCACGGCTATTTGATTTCTGCTCAAGTCACCGTGATATCCCTGTTCATCCCCCGATTAGAAAGGGATAGGCGACCAGTAACCCTTTCCCATCGAGTAGGATAGGGGGATGAAATGACCGGTTCCCGGGCATCAGGAACCCCCCGAAAGTTGGCTTCCACGAAACGGGCGGATAGTTTTCCGCATCTGTGGCCAGGATCCACATAGGAGACCATCGGCATCCCCTCGCCGCCCCTAACCATCTCTCTCTCCACCGAAAGCCAGATCATGAAAACAGTAGAAACGAGAGGAGGAACGATGAAACACCAATCCTGCGCGAGAGTTATCCCCATAGTCAGCTATCTAGTCCTGCGCGCTGGAAGAAGGGTTAGACAAACAGTTTTCACCCGGCCCGACCGTCTCGAACTAATTAACGTGGGACAGGAAACACAGAGTTGCACGTGGTCGAATAAAAGCTGCGCGCCGCGAAAACTGAGGGATTACCGACCGCCCCCTCCTCTCTCCCCGCCCTCCCTTGAACAGGCCGCCCCCGATCGTCTGGGGAAACCACCCCCTTCAAATGAAACGAGTGGATCATTTAATCTTGGTAATGGAATTGGTTGATAAGACCGTTGCCCGTTGAACATGTCGTGTTTCCATTCTTTCGTATTTATTATCTACGTGTGGCTAACGAACTTTCCGAGTGTATCAAGTTTTCGATTCTATGGTTGTTGCACCGTTTCGGGTAGAAAGTTTGTTTCGTTACTTTCGCTCGTTGAACATGGTGGCACAGTTTGTTCGGAAAACCTGGGACACCCTGTATATGAATATGCATAAGACAACACTTGCGCGGATCACACCGCCTTCATACATATACATTCTACGCCGTTCTACCCGAACGTTTCCTACAAATTTCGGGTCAAACGGCTTTCCTTGTTCCAATCTCAAAATGCTAGAGTTTTAGGGGTGACATTCGCAGGAACAATAAAATTATTTTGCGAGAATTTATCTTTCACGCTTATGGAACGCTATGGTTTATTTCCTTCGTTCACATGCGATTACTAGACTCTGATCACTAGATCAGATATGCAGAATATAAAATTTCCGCATTAATTTTACGAAATGAGAGTTCGTCGAAGATTTATTCCTTCTCTGAGACATCTCAATAAATTCAAGATAATGTGATAGTATTTTGAACTACTGCTTCTTCTTCGCAAAAAGTAAATCAAAAGCGAAGAAAAAAGTATGGTTCTTCGACATGTTGCTTTCGATTGAATTGAATTTGCAAATTTTTTTTCGGTGAATGGCTGCCGCGTCTGCTCATAATCTACTCATTCTACTTATTGCATAAGTAGATACTATAGTAGGTAACAAGTAGACTACGGATCATTATGCGAAATAAAAAATGTTTACATCGATTGCAAGACGCAGGAGCGAAATAAATATTTATTTCTTCTTTTAATTATTTCATTAAGTTGAAACCAATACGCTGATATCCTTAAATCTTTTTAATACGTCCACTATTTGAAATTGTGGTTACCCATTTATGTCATAAATGCATAAAATCTGCAATGTAGTAACAAGTAAAGAGCCTGATTTTTCGAGGAACTAAATCTCACTTGAAAGATTCTTTTCAATATGCTGTACTTATTTCTTGTACGTAGAATTCCTATATATTCATAAATATTTAAAAAGAAAAACTCTTATTTGAAGCTTTCAAGCTCTTCATAAATTCCTAGAATAAATCAATTTTATAAGAATTATTAGATTCGGTATGGAACACAAACTCTAGGAATACAACATTATAATATATAATAATAAAAAATAAATTAGAACTTTCCACCAAGGCGTAGCCGCCAACGCGTTAAGTATTCAAGCCTGCACAAATGAAATACTAGAAAATATCGTAAAAGTGAAAGGGAAATCCAAGGATCCTTATTACGTCTCAGAACATTTATATTCGCCAGAAAGCTCCATCCGGCATTACTGGTGTATCGGCTTGACGCGTAACGAAGCTTCTATTAACTCGGAATGCTCGCCGACAGGTATCTCAAGCAAAATCCCCGGTCGTAGCGCGGAACAATTTGAAAAAGTGAACGAGAGTCTCGACGCGCCTCCGCGCCGCCGCGATACAAATAAAATCCCCGGGAGACAGCCCTTAATCAGCTCGGCTGCCGCTAAAGGGAGGGCCCAGAAAACTGTCTCGTCTGTTCAGCGCGTCCGAGTCGCCGCGTTCTCCTCGGCGCTAAAACATTTCATTACGTCGAATTGCATTTTCTTCCGTTGCATCGTCGCCCGAATGAGCCAACGAAAGGGAAACGTTGGACGGGCGGGCAACGGCGCGGGGTTGGTTGTATCGGGCCTAGGGAGCCCGAGATTCTCCTCGGGCTCGCGCGCGAGTAAATAGTAACACGAGTGGGTATACCGTCGCTGCCCCCTCCCCCTCCCCCCGCGCCCTCGTATCAGCGCATTTGAAATGGAAATGCACCCTAAGATTCCGTCGGCGACGAGGTCGGGAACGATCGGCAACGACGACGCAACGACTCTCCCTGTGTATCTCGACGGGGAGCAGCGGCAGGCCTGATTCTCGAAGCGAGTCGCGCCACCCTTTTGTTTCATAACTCGCTGCGACACGTCTCGATGGCGCCATCTTGGGTTTCACCTTCTCTCCACCTTCTCTTCCGCGCCAACCCCCTCCCCCCTCGACCCCATCCTCGTTTCTCTCTCGCCAAGAGACCAGGAACACGTGCACGTCCTCTCGGATCCCCTTTGTTACGGAATCCCAGCGAAGGAGCGACTTCACGAACGCCAGAAGTATCGCATTACCTGCCTGCCAACGTGTCACGGAATACGAAAATGGAAAAGGGGGCAGAGGGGACAGGGCGGCACCGCCCTGGCTGAAAAAGTGGCTGTCCAGGCAGCTGGGACGAGATGCAGGTATTCGGGCCTGGCTCCCATTACGACGAATAATTGACCTGGAGGGCTATTAAGGGTCGATACCACATCGAGTAGCCACGGAGAGGGTTTAGTGGAGGGTTGCTTGAACTGCTTCTGAAGGACTACTCGAAGCTACGCTCGGATTGGAGCGAGTGCGGAACTTCGGGAAGACTTGCGGTCCTTCTCTTGTGATCGGGGACATTGATTACCGAATTTCCGTCATCCGTCATCGCAAGCTTTTAACTACGTTGCCGATTGAGTCAGGAACGATTTCTTTTTCGTCCACCTTTACTTAACAGTGACTCGCAGTAATATTTGGCCGATTTTGGAAGGACGATAACTTTTTAAAGGATTTTGTTGACGAAGCTAGAACAAGTAGTTTACCTCAGATATTCGACGTTCCGATTATACATTGAAATATGGACTCCGATACGTGTTCCAGAATTTAAAAAAAATTTTTTGAAAGCCCAGAACAGTAAACAGAATTAGTCCTCAGCATGAACGACCCAGTACGCAGACGACGCGGAGTCCATGAAAATAAGGTTGCAGACGGATGGTTAAGGCAAATTCTACGGTCTAACGGAATGCAATTTTGCGATACACAATCACGCTGACGAGTCTCTTATTATACTTACTGGATCGATAAGAAGGAAGTCTCGATTCGAAACGCCCGCGCCATTCCTGTTTTATTGCGCACAGATAAGATTCCAGCGATATAAGCCAAAGACACTGGGGGAAGTTGCAATTCCTAATTGGAGAATGCCTGCCAGCGAAAACGTTCTAAAGATAAAATAACCCGATGATTACACCTTGAATAAAGCCACGTTCCAGTCGTTCCTTGATAAGCTCGAGGGAGGTAACAGGCTGAGCTGGATGCCTCAAAATTGATACAGACTTCCGAACGCAGCCGCAAACAAAAACAATGCAGATATTAATCAGTTGAAAAGTAAATTTTCTATATAATTTGAGGAATAAGCATCCTAGTTTACTAGTTCTACTGACATTTTTGAGTAACCCAAATTCGTATAGATTCTATCGGTCCCAAGGGAGAATATTTTGTATTTTGATCTGTAATAAAATGTCTAATAAGTATAGAAACGAATTGAGAATAAATGAGAATATTTTGTATTTTGCTCTGTAATCAAATTTCTAATAAGTATAAAAACAATGAAAGACTAAAGCTTGCTTTTTAGAAGTGCTTCTTTCGTGATAATCGTGAATATTATTTATTGAGGAACGAAAACGCGTAATCTTTGTGTTGGAGTCTCGACGTAACTTGCGCCTCGACTACGACATTCCCGTTTCCCTCGCAGCAAATGTTTTCGCAGGCGCACGATGACACCAGTATGCACTCAGCTGCAACTGCTGGGTGTACTAGGCTTTACATATTATGACGGCGAACGTAAATACTAACCAAGTTTCTCTGGCGAGTCAATACGCTTATTAAACAACTTCAATGTATTCAAGTTCAATGTATTCGATGAATCGTAAAAGTTTTAACGCAAGATCTTCCCCTCAAGCACAACACTCCATTCTTGCATGATCCTCCTACATCTGCACAGTGATATCACAACATTTCCTTTTTATCTCGAAGGAAGTGAAAGACCTTCTGTTCTTATAAGTTTCTTATTTTTTGGTACGCAAGGCAACAAATAAGTAAAAATTAGAATCACCAGATTCAGACTTGTCTCCCCACTCTAACTTCCCCTTCTACCGCGCTGTAGCCTCATGCTTCCGCCACGGCCCGGTCACGTGATGCGCGTTTCGTCTCTGTCGCGTCTGCTTCACAATGTCACGTGACTAATCCGGTACTGGCAGAGAGGGGGGTAGCATTTTCCCCTCGATTCCCGTCAATTCCCTTGATCTGTCGACTCTGGTAAAAATATGCAACCGACGCCCGAAGGAAGAATAATAGGTCGCTATATGTTCCGGAATAATTCATCGATCTACCAAGACAAATTCTCGGATCGACGTGATCATGGTTTCGGTCACGTTCGCGTTCCCTGTCCCGTCTGCAAGCGATCAAAAATGCAGGTGGCCGAAATTTTTCTCCACGGCGGAATATCTTCGGACGAGCTGTTCTCCGAAAAACGACTCCGCCAAAGATTTCGGTATTCCGCGGGAGTAATGGCTCATAAGGCGAGAGATCGGGGTGATGCATCCCCGCGGAAGACGAGAGCTGGATTCACCGGATAAACGCAAGATAGAGCTGTCGGGAAGAAGGATGGAGCACGCACGTGCCGCTTCCCTCGTGTGTTTCGTTATTCAACGCCGTGTAACACGTTCGCCGTTCCTCCTTGTCTGCGTATCCATTCGTCCCAGAACTTCCGGGTCACCGTACGCGTCCTCCCGCGTGTTTGCTTTGCTCGTTCATGCGTGTACCGTCGACTATCCCTCCGGCCGTGCGCTTCTTTGTGCGGAAAAATATCGCCATTTTCGGCGATGTCTCGCGGCACACTCGAGACAGATTTATTTCGACACACGCCGAATTTATTGTCTCGACTTTTTAAACCGTCGCTGTGTCGTTGAAAATCTTCGATAAATTCTATACAGTATTTACTTGTCATATGTCCACAACGCGGGTCTGCCCAGGGACATGCATCGGCTAGAAGATACTATTCATTGATACCCGTATTACGTTTACACTCCTCGGCGACCGAGGCCACTCGAGCCTTGGGGCCCCTCACGGTGTAGTGGGGATAATTCCGCGACGTTTATCATCCAGGCCTTGGGGACATATATAAAGAAATCACTGTACCCCGCGGCAGAGGGGATAGTTCTTATGGGATATAAATCGAGTAAAGACTGTACTGTTATTTAACGAACTGTTTCCTAGTTGAATTTAACGGGGTATTCTCATTCTTTGCCGTCGTATGACTTTCTAACGTATAATTGCGTTTAATACAAAACTTTTTGTACGCATTTTGATGGACACTTATACTCGAAGAGAATACAAAACAAATAGATTCTTTCGACCGTTGAAAACCAGTCAAGTCCTTCGAAGAAGAGATAAAATGACGAAAGTAAATCCTGGAATAATAGCAGGCTCTTCTGCAAATATTCATGAACCTGGCTCGCATGAAGAGCCCACAGTCAGGCGTGCGGAGATTAAAAGACTCGTAAAGGAATCGCAATTTCCGTTGTCCTCGTAACGCCAGGCTCATTCCGGAACGCGAAGTTCCTCAATGTCAAGGCACCGCGATTGTACCGGTATCATCGTGAAACGGGCGTGACAACTTGTTCTGTTAAGTGCATCGCCGACGAGAGGCTGCCGTGGGGTGTGCAACGGCCACGAGAGTCCGGGCCGGCGGATGCTGTTGATGCAGCTCCCGGCAGCTGGATATTATACAGAGCAGCTACCATTCCGAGCACGCAAAAAGATATAAAGCGAAATAAAATAAAGTGTAAGCGAGCTTTTCCCGGGGGAGTGTGATTCTACTTTAGATTAAATTCCGAAGCAACCGTCCCGCCAACCCCCTCCCGTACAACCCCTTAACACCCACCACCGCTACTTCGAACCACCGTGGCGTCTATCTCGTTTCGGAAAGTAAGGTTTTCTCGCCTCTCTAGACGATCCCCCACCTCCACCCCTCCTCACCACGGCACCAGTAACCGTTTTTCTCGATGGAGCAGACGGTTTTGCTGTAATTATCGGTCTACCGGTGCCACCACCCCCGTTGTTTTTCCATCGAGCAAGATTTTTGTACGATTGCATTCTGCGCGCGGTCGCCGGGACAACAGCCCGCCGATAATATCTCAGATATATATACATATACATATATATGTATCCACAACTCTTGAACTCCGGGATAAACCCCGGATTTCAGGCGGGGCTTGTTCGCCCTACATACGCGTATTTGTTACACGGGATCTATCTCGATGAGAGGGATAAGCCCGGCCTGGATTTCATACGGACTAATAGGAACCAATTTGCGTTCTTTCGGAACAAATGTTGCTTTCGCGTTTTAATAGCTTTGGAGGTTGTCCAATGGATCCTGCTGGTGGTTGTTGGTCAGGCAGTTGAGCTACGGGGCTTGCGACGGTCATGGATGGGACCACTCGACCGTTTTAAATCCCTCTCGGTCGCCATTGTTAATGTTAGGACACGCGATTTTAATGATACCGAAGAAGTATTGTGCGCGCGGATTACAAATTCGTCGAGATTAATCGACGACTGTAGCAGCGTATCGCTGAAATATTAGACTACGTCAGTTATAAATAGTCTATTTAATTATTTCAGGTTGCATTGGCCTTTTTATCGGTCAACGAAACTAGTTGGACTTTCGTTCAGTTACTTTCGCTGTTCCAACTATAATTATTCCATTATTTGGAAGCAATGGAATGTAGTTTTCCAACCTCGCTCGCCTGTCATACTTGCCAGCGGGTACGGCGAAGTCCCAAGAGAGCGCGTTCATACAATCAACAAAAGTTTCGGGACATAAATTAATATTTAGATCGTGGAACTCTCAACTCCGTTTCTTAAATCATACTGTTCCCCGTCACGATCAACGGCTCAGTTAAGCGGATTAATAACAGACGCGACAAGCACGATAATCCGTGCAAATTGAATAAGCCACTTATAAATCTGCAAATCGCCCGCGCGTCTCCCAATTTGCTCGGGGAGCTGCGCCTCAACGCTCCCGGAAACCTCAACAGGGACCTTCTTAATTAGAAGGATTAATTTTCCGGACATCCTCTGGTAACCTCTTTTTCGGAGCATTTCGCGAACGGTGTTTCCCTCTAATTTTCGGATACGGTACCGGCTGCATAAATTTCCCTGCGATCGCGTCCGAAAGCTCTGCCGTGCATTAAAACGCGATAAATTTTATATTTCGGGGACGCCGTCGGATTCGTCGCGGAACAACGGCGGGGGTTGGGGGTGGGATGCGGGATTTTCGACTATTTAGATCAGTTTCACGGTGCTGGCAGGGGACGGATTGCAGGGGTCGGGCCCGCGTCAATCGCAATATGTTAAAATACGTCGTCGGAACGTGTCGCGCGCGCCCATTATTTCATGTAGTTTTTATCACGGTTCACCTCTCTCCCCGCTCGGTGTTACGGCAGTTTTCGGCCGAATGGCAGAGGGGCGGGAGACCCGGACGACGATAATTCATTTCGCGATATAATGGTGTCATTAAGCCAATTAAAACGCGCGCACGGGCCGGCGATCGTCGCAAGCGTGCTCGCGCGAATGCACGCACGTGTTCCAGACACGTAAGCCAGACATTTCGACTGAACGATGATTAAACGAAATACGGTATACATCATTGTGACGCGGAGCTCCATCAAGAGCCTGCCACAGGTGCGCGGGATCTTACAATGTTACATGGCCTCGAGTGGCTCGTACGTCTCGAGTAGACGGAATTTGCGAGACGAGCGGGAGAATTATAGGCGTTAATTTCGGTAGAGTGCGCGAAGTCAAGCAAAAATAATGTACTTCGGGTTGTCGTGGCGCGACACGTCCATTTTTGTTATTGAATATTTTTCTGCAGCGTTCAACAGGATGAATGCCCCGGGAAATCGCCGCCGCAAAATTCCAAAATTTCATAAGTGATTTAGTCGCTTTATTGAAAGCTGCAGTCATGAAGCTTATCACAGTGATTACTGCCTGAAATTTTTTAGATCATATACCGGTAGGGGAAAAATTAAGGGGTAGGTCTCCATGACAATATAAGACGTAAATGAAGAGTCAAAAAATTGCGATTTCCGAACCCCGCCAACAGAGGTGACTTCCTTAAGTTCCAGTTAATTTTGTAACAAGGTTTTACAAGAGAGTTAAGGGGACCGGCAGGCCTTTTTACTAGACATTTTAAGTTTTAAACAAGTAAGGAAAAAATGCATACCACCGTGTTTGCACATGTCTTTGCTAGGTCTGTCCAGAGCCTTTTTTCGATACGAACACTAAATTTCTCGAAATTAGGAGAATCTATCTGCGTCAGCCATCTTCTGACGTCATTCTTGACTCAGAAATCGATTTTTCTGCCGAATATTACAAATTACTTCACGATAAGGTAGAAATTCACAATTTGGGCTCTGTACAGACGTAAATTGGACTTTTAGGAAACACAAGTGACCACTTTTAAACTGCTCATTGCAATATTGAAGCGTCAATTTGACCCTTGAGCCAAATTGACCCTTGGAAGTTCATATATGTACGTAGATTTCAGAGAAATTCTCTTAATTTCGAGAGATTTAGTGTTCGTATCGAAAAAAAGGCTCTGGACAGACGTAGCAAAGACGTGTACAAACACGGTGGTATGCATTTTTTACTGACTTATTTAAAACGTAAAATGTCTAAAAAAAAGGCATAGCCTAACATAGCTTGACAGTCAAGGCCAAATGCCTGTCGGCCCCTTAATTGCGGTTGAAACAGTATGGTAACTAAATAATCACCATTTTCGCTTACTATCAAACGGTGGATTCTTAATCTTAATGTTCTTAACATAAATGTTCTCAACCATAGCCTTTCACGTTTCTTTCAAGCGATTAAATATGTTTGAGCGACAGGTTCTCCGCAGACTCCATTATATTGAAAGGATACCCGACACAAATAAATAATAACAATGACTTGAATATCAAGTATAAACATCATCCCCTAAGAGCAAACATCCATCTTCGTCCGAAGCACTATGACGACAGGCAAAGTGTCACATAGACACTTTATTTCACCCCAGGGTGGCACGGAACATCATTTTCCCTTCCGAAGTACTGAACTGAGATGTGACGTGAAGTCAAGGGACTCTAGAATGTACACACACACACATTTTCTCGTAGCTTCGAACAATGGATTTGTTTAACAAATCGTATGAATTGTAAATTTATAAATTACAAGAATATGTGTGTACTAATACAAATTAATTATTCACCTCGTATTTTGACCACAAATTGCACACAGAAGTCGTTGTACAAACTTTCAATTACGAAATTAGATCGTTCTAATCCCTGTAAAATAATCTAAAAAAGTAGGTTCTATAGGAACTCGCGAAAAAATCCGTATTCTAGCTGTAACTGTACCTCGAACTTCAGTTTTGGCTTTTTCTAATGCAAATTCAGACTTTGTGACGTTTTATCAGCAAAAAATGCTGTATCAATTTTTTCATTATTTTTTGCTATTCATATTTTGTTATTTGGTACAGGAAGTTGGTGAATAGGTAATATCAGAATTAGTAATATACAAGGTTTAAAAAGATTTAATACCTTTCTAAATTATCGCAATAATAGATTCCAGAAATTGTTCAAGTGGAAGAGTAAGGTACAGGGTGTCAAGAAATGTTTGGTCCTGGCTGCCATAGGCGTATTCTACATCTACGGATTGATACAGATCTGTAACAAAGAGTTGCCCCAAAATTGTCCTTGACCTTGAATTTCAAGGTCAAATGTCTTCTTGAAGCATTACATTTTAACCTTGAAATTCAAAGTCAAGGACAATTTTGCAGCAACTTTTTTTTACAGATCTTCACCGATCCGAAGATGTAGAATACGTCTATGGCCATAGAGAGTGGCGAAACTTGTGGTAGTAGACTCTATGACAAGACCAAACATTTCTTTACAACCTGTACCAGAAAATTTAAAATATTTTTTACAATTTCTTATTCAAAATGTGAATTCTGATTAATATTTATTTTTAGATTATAATGCACCAAAATCCCATTACAATGGACACGTATCACGCCCGTCGTGCTCGCGACCACTAAGTAATGAAACGTCTTCTAGCAAAAAAAAACGAAAAGTAATTACAGAGTGAACGGTAATTATTTCGGTTTCATAACGCGCGAACGTCCCCTTGAATATTGACTAACATCCAACGGATCCCGGAGATCCTCGTAGCTATCAGAACGCCGTTTCACCGTGGAACAAAAGGATCCATAGTGGCATAATTAACTTCCCCGCATCTACGTCGCTGGCTACCGATTCCCAGTCAAATTAACTCCACCCTGTGCCGCCATTACATTCGGCCGCGTCCGCAAAAAAGCGGAAGAACAAAGGGTGGGACACGCGAAGACGAGACACGCCTCGCTCGAGAAATGGACGCGACCCGTAGTATGGGGAAGCCGGCCGCGTTTACGGTGTCCCGACTTGGGCATAATTAATCCGGAATAATTTCTTTCTTTCCCGCGTTTCCCTTTTCCATCGCGAGCTGCCGCCTTTGATCCCACCGCGTCTGATAGAGTCCGGCGTGCGCGGAGGGTTGTTGCCCGGGACGACGTCGGGGCAATCCAGGGAACGGCGCACACTGCTCCGGAACGAACAAACATAATGGCATTTTCTCAAAAAGTCCACTGTTCCTAGTCGATATCTATCCAATTAGCATTGCATCTGAAGGGTCTGTGGATCTCGAAAATAAAGAGTCCTAACTCTTTGTACCCTCAAAGCTGCTCTAACTTCAAAACCAAACATTTCTCCCGACCTAAAATGTTAGGGGGACCCTTAAGTAATCAATTATTTTGAAATCTAAAACAAACTTTTTAGCAAATTTTCAATCCCCCTCTTAGGGAAATCCATGGTTCGTGAAGCGAACCAAAAATATATTTAAATAATGCACCAGAGATCTGAAAAGATGATAGTCGGATGATAGAGTACGGAGGGTGCGATAAAACTTTCCATTGCAATTCTTTGATTTTTTCCTTAGTGAGTTTCGCCGTATGGCGCCGGGCATTCTTAATTTGCAGTATTACACCTTTTCTGTGGACTAAAGATGCCCTATTTTTCAATAGTTCTGAATACAGCCGTTGTAATTGCTGACAATACAACTCAGCAGTAACTGTTTCTCCAGGTTTCAACAACTCAAAGTGAATTATGCCACGACAGTTCCACCAAATACACAGTAACACCTTTCTAAGTGGTAAGCTAGGTTTAGGGGTTGATATTGCGGTTTGATTTGCAGAAAGCCATTGCTTGGAACACTTTATGTTATCATAGGGAATCCATTTTTCATCTCCGGTAACGATTGTGCTAAGAAATAGATCTTTACGAGGTCTGGATAGCAATGAAGTGCAAATTGATCGACGAATATTCTTGTTGGTCTCAGATAATTGATTCGGTAACCATATTCCTTGCCTATATGCCTTTCCCATTTCGTGTAGGTGCCTTGTATACTGGACCATGTAGACCCAAGGCTTCTCGATAATTCTTGTATACTTAATTTTGGATCAGCTTAACTAGAGATTTTAGGGTTTCATTATCAAATTCAACTGGTCTTCTACTTCGAGGCCTGTCAGAGAGATCATAATCACCAGTAGCAAACCTTCTGAACCAACGTTGACTCTTGTCGACCTTCAATACATCTCCATAAATATCGCAAATTTTCATTCTTGTTACCGTTGCATTAAATCCCGCATGAAAATGAAACGAACGCCGCCATTTTATTAAGGGAGTTGTAAAAAGAAATTGTACCTTTTAGAACATTTTGAACACAGGCTGCTTTACCGAAAACTGTAAAAGAACACGTGTTTTCGTTTCAACGATCGGTACAGAACTAAAATCAAAACAAATTCTTTCTTTCAATTGATTACTTATGGGTACCCCTAATATTTTCATTCTAAGCGTGTGCCAAAAAATGTCTGAGGTGTTCCCTGAGGTCATTCGAAGTAACATTTTCCTTGGAGAAAATTTTCGCCTCGGCATTGTTAAGGAGTTTCAAACTTTCGTCGACGCGTGTGTGCTCGCGAAACCTACGGATAGTTTATTGCGACCGCATAAATTCCGCGGGTCGAAAGCTACCCGCGTCACCGGTTTCTTATTTCCCTCCGGTTCCACGGTTACGCGCCATTTGGCCCGTCCCCCGATCTTTATCGTTTCTTGCCGCCAGAAAAAAAATGTCATCTCTCGAGGACTCGGGACCGGAGAGGACTGTTTATAGTGAAGTTTCCACTTTACGAAAGTGTCTCGCAAACGCGTCAGTTCTGCAGTCCCTGATGAGCTTCTTCGAGGGTTTTGAACCATGCTGACTACACGCGAGTTTAGAACTATAGTTGTAAGCATTGATGATGCTCCGATTTCTAGAACTTGTCCACGGGTATTCGATGGACGCTGTGGCGAACAGGGTAACTACTTTGCATCGTAAATTGCAGATTGTGTTAGAATATCATTCTGAACTATGGCGCTTTAAAATTGACGCAGAGTTTCGGATGCAAATGGTGACGGAAACAATGCAGGTTTAAACGAATTGGACGTAGTAGTTTCGCTACAGATCATTTAAAACTTTTATATTATATTTTTCAATCGCGGATGTATCTACACGTATATTTTGCCAACGCGTTGAATGTACTTGCTTCAATGCATTTCTACAGTTTTATTAATATTGTGCCTAAACAAGCACGATACGGACAAAGTGTGAAAAGAGAAAAATGAGGAAAAAGTCCGAAAGAGTCACATAGGACACTTTTTTCTGATCTCTTTACAAAAACATTGTAGCGACTGTATCCAGTAACTTCGCATTGTCGACTGCAAATAGCAATAGATATTTCACCTCTGAAATGAATGCGTTGGTTTCGGAAGTTCTGTTGGGATATAAACGTAATTGAAATTTTGAGGAATTTTGTTCCCTAGTAATCCTTTGCTCGTGCATATTCAAACAACGATTGACACCCGATATTTTGCGCAAACACCGACAGCACACCTCTCGTGCATTCGAGATCCGTTTACAGAGGAAGTCCGCAAGTATGTCCCTTCGGACAGGATCAGAAGTCCAATTGACATATATAGGTGTCGCAAGTTTTAACGGTCGGTAATTTGTTACACGGTGAAGCGTGAATTACGTCAAGATATTTTGCAGTTTATTTTAATTGTATATATAATAACACTCGGAATTTTATACACATCCGCAGTCTTCTTATTATTATACTATATTCTGTTTCTAAGAACTGAATAACAGTTGTGTCTCTAACATGCAATTACAATTATTTCGCTACTGTAACAGAATATTAGTTTCAACGAAACAGTTGTTTTGAAATCATAACGCGCTCCAAATTGTTTATTGGCAGATTACATGTTCGTCAGCTAAAGCAAACAAATGCAAACGGGCATAATCACGAATTCATGAATCCTTTAATTTAAAATTAAACGAAGAAAATTATATTTTGACCCTACAGTCAATTACAGTAGACCTAATTGCACTCTCACAAGTCCCTTCGGGTCCCTCACAAATGAAACACAGTTTACCGATTTGAAGTGTAATGAAATGTATCCAAATTAACTTTTTAACACGTGCTAAATTGATTCGTGTGTAATAACAGTTAACCGCACACTCCGTAAAACGGAAACTCTGCAAAACAATGTAAAAAGTTTAAAAAATGGAGTACGTAAAATAACGTACGCATTCCTGGCATTAATGAGGCCGGTTTTAATGTTTGCAATAACAGTTAACCGCATACTCCGTAAAACCGAAATGCTGCAAACTAATGTAAAAAGTTTTAAAAATAGAGTACGTAAAATAACGTACGCATTCCTCGCATTAATGAGGCCGGTTTTAATGGAGAGCCACGTCATGAATGATTGCACAGACGATTTTCCCGAAAAAAAGAAAATTTCGTTTAACGCAAACAAAATCAGGCGGATGGGAACAATCGGTGACGAAACACGTAACAATGGAACAGTTACAAAAAACAGTCATAGAGATTGTAACATGATTAAAAACTGGCACCGTGAAGTCGACAATATCGAGTATCGCCGAATCCATGCGGGAAACCAGTTCGATGCCAATCAACGCGCTTATAAAACAAGGTTAAAACAATTTCCGAGACAGCGAACCGTGCTTGGTTCGATTTTATAATTAAATAAACCGTGCGCAACAATAGCCGGGGACGGACCGGATGAGTGTTGTGCTTCTTCCTCCCCTCTGAATAACACCGATACACAGTTTTCCGACATAACCGGATTGCATCGACGGGGCGATACGCACACCCGCGCGCGCTCGCGGACAAATGTCCTGTGCAATAATTCCGAATCAATTACGCTTTCGGCTGAACGGTCTCGCCGCGCCCAGCTTGAATGACGTTCCGTGGGCATTCCGCCGTAATGGACGTGGTTTCGAAGACACCGTGATGAATACGCCCTCCCCTCCCCACTCTATTTGTGGGTGGGTCGCGGTGCAAGTGTTCAATTCCAGCCAAATAACCCTTACGGTGTTGGTAAGGGAACACGAAAGTTCCCACGACCGAGAACGAATTCGGTCGAAATGGAACCGATGAAATTTGTTTCCACTCGCCCCCTTTTTTAATTCTAATAATTGACAAATTTTTCCCTCATTCGGTGTGTAACTGCCTTGTAGTGTAGATGAAAGGACGCGTGTTTGGACTTTTACTAAGTACTTTATTTAAGTCGGTCGAGTTTCGAAGGCGCGTGTACACGGATCTTGTTCCGACTCAGTGTGCGTGCCGTGTACGTGTGCCTTGGTGTGCCGCACACAACGCTAGATAGTACAAGGTTGCAAGGATTCGGGAGGCGCGGATTTATGGCTCGATAATGCAAAGATGGAGCTTATCAGTGGTCAAAAGCGCTAGATAAAGGATGAATCTAGTGCGCTCGCTACCAGGCAGATCCTACTTTTGCGTTGTCGAGCAACGTTTTGCATTATTCGGTCGCATGATGCCTGTCAGAGAGGCCATCTGAGCGCGCGTGGCCGAAGCTACGGCAGCGCCGTTGTTTACGTTGTCGGCCACGAGTGCTCAGATCGCCTCTCTGACAGACATCGTGCGACCGAATAATGCAAAATGTTGCTAGAAAACGCAAAAGTAGGACCTGCCAGGTCAAGAGCGCGCTAGATTTATCTTTTATCTAACGATTTTCACCCTTGAAAAACCCCATCTTTGCATTATCGAACAATGATTTGTCGCCTCCCGAACCCTTGCAATCTTGTACGATCTAGTGTTGTGTGCGGCACACCGAGGCACATGCACACGGCACGCACACTGGGGTGGATCAAGGCCACCTGGCAAAGCTGGATCTTAATGGTTATTACGGTCGCCGACCGTGTACCGCTACAAGTGATTATCAGAAAGGGTCATCAAAAATAGATTCTTTTGCAAATACTTAGAAAATACGTCATAATTATGCTAATAAGGATAAGCTGACATAAGCTGATTCTGCATGCAAATAATAAATAAAAAAGACGACTAACATTTTGTTGGTCATTCGACCGATTCGCGTGTCCTAGTATTCGGAGGAAGTAGTATTGGTTGGCCATGGTCAGACGCGCCAGTCGATTCTTACTCAAATAGCACGCGCAATTTCTCGAAAATGAAACATCAATCGGAAAAATGTTATTCGTTTCCATACTTATTTTTGCACAAGGGGTACTATGTAGAGACCTCCTATGTAATTAAGAAGTGCACTCACAAAATTTATCTCACACACACACACACACACACACACACTTTAAATCAGAATAATTTTTTTCTGAATGGACCGACTACAATGTTTCTATAAAGCTAGAACGGCAGAACTAGTGCAACGAAAATTTTATTTTATATTATTATTGTTCATTCTAATCTTCGCGGGCTAAATTTTTCGATCATTTCTATTAATCTTTTTGTTCTAGAGAATTATTCCTACCTTCAAATAGACAATGTTCTCTAATTGCAATCGAATATCTTCATTATTCGCCATTTCGAATTATTAAATAAATTATTATTTGATAGACCAGACGATGCTTCAAATTCTTCATCGGATTATTATAGCTCGTGTATTCATAGAAATGTGACTGTATCAAATAGCGGTTAATCATCTCTTTATTCTGTCCCATAGTTCACGAATAACGTATAAATTTTTTCTACAATACACGAAACCGTAATATGCGGTAACTCTTGTTTATATCATTTTTACAATGTTAAAATTACGTATGTTCTTACCAGTTTCTCGTAGTTCCATGAAATCACTCGATATTCCAGAATAGTAAATGTAGAAATCACTATTGTCACACAAGAAAGTGTACACATTCAAATATACACGGTTTTGTATGTATGTATTAAGTCGTGTATGCATATACACGAATGTTGACTTAGTGTTCAAGAGCGTATCAAAAATTCAACATCAAGTTTGTCTACCACGTGGTTCTGAATGAAATTCTTTGGAAAATAAATATAGCATCGAAAGTGCCTATGTTGAATAATGAAGATTATAAATTCGTTACTATGTGTTGTTTAATGAAGTACATGAAATAGTTGATGATAGCAATAATTCAGCTGATTAATGGAACGTTGAAGCTAAACGTTTGATAAAAGTAGACCATGAAATACGAAATTTGAATTTGTTGAAAGTGGTGAAAGCGACAGTGAAATTCGCGGAGCATTCCACTGGAATGACAATGATACTCTTTAAATTACAACGATATCGTTCCAACCAAAATCCCGTGGCTATGCGACGTTTACATCACGACCATATTCTATTACACCGGCCATTAAATCCTAGCTAATTTACGTTTCAGGCATTATGCGCGATCCCGAGGTTTACGCACTAACGCCTGTTTTGCGATGATGATGATAAAGACCTGAACGACCTGAAGACCTTCACCCGCATACTGTAAAACAATTGGTTTCTTTCTGTCTGTGTCGAGTGTGAGTATTTATTACAAATATCACGTTGCGGATGAAACAATTTGTTCACTTAAAGTGCAAAGCAAAAATAGACGAAATACCTTTAAACAATAAGAAAATACCTTCCTTTAACGAAATATCTTTCACGTAACTATTTCCGAGGAGCGTGCGGGGATTGCAAAGAAATAGTTAGTGAAATTGTTTGCTATTTGGACAGTGAAACGTATCTAATATCTTTTATTTCGAAAACGCAGCGTCCAGTGAATGCACCGAAATTTTGTAGCCAGCTTGCGAAGGGTCATTCACGAGTCATTGGTCGTCTACGCCCGTTTGAAGCCCTACCCTTTGATCAAATATCACAAAAATCCTATTATTATCGGTCGATACGAATGCGCAAGCAACCGCCGGCCCGATGTAACAAATACGCGGTAACAAATTTTTGCGATATTCGATCAAAGGGACGCCGACGGCCACCGGAGGGGAAATTTACAACGCGACACGCCGCTGAGGGGATTATGATGCAGTGCTACGAATTGCAGGAGAACGCGTTCATTCAGCGGGAATATTCCTTTGTCGATGCCCGACTGAGAAATAGAAAAAGTCAGCGTTGCAACGGTAATTAAAAGACACCGATGAAATACATGTACGATAAATTGGAAGAGAGAAATTCGCTGGCCGAGACTTATACACGATACGACAAATGGTGACTCAAAGAGTTCCCGTTTCAATGGAGCCTCGGTGCCGCGAGAGGTTTTATGGTTTGCCATTGAAACATTTTAAAACGCTGCACAGAATTTCAATTATGTCGTTACGGACTTGCGAAAGACACGATTCCAGCTACGGCACGTTAAACAATAAAACGAAATTGTAATTCTGCTTAGTTTTAAGAAACAGGGAACTACCTCCATTACGTTTCGCCGATGTAATATCGGAAATAGCTGCAGAGATATTAAATCATAAATATTCTTAATATACAATTTTTTAGCACTAATCGATGACAGCAAACGAATCACAGGAGCCAACTATTTTTATAACTTAAGTAATTTTTAGGTTTATTTTGCAAAACTGTAGTAGCAATACATTCAACTCTAAAATAAATACTTGCAAATAAGTGGCTTTTAAATAATATCTTACAGTTTTCGAGAGCCTCTTGGCTGAAATTTATATGAACCTCCTGACTGAAGGAAATGAAGAGAAACTCGTTTCTTTGTAACAATTAACGTTTACAATAAACAGAAAATCTTATCTCCAACCTAATCGTTTCTAGTTTACGAATAAATCATAAAGCAGAGGGTTAATTTAACACTTCCGCTGGCACGTGAATCGCAGGCGACCCGCACTAAATCTTTATTTGCGTGCCAGGTGCGTCACCGGGCGGCGGTCTCATTTATAATTCCGTGGCAGCGGCAGCGTTGAAATGGACGCGATCGTGATGCCGGACTTATGTGAACAATTAGACCGGACGATCGAACTTTTCCATTCAGCAGAATTCATTGTACGAAGGTGCGACCGGGTTACTGCGCGAAGTTTCAAAAATTCATTTGCCGCCGCGGCGGCGCGAACATTGCAAAGTTCCCAAAATTCGTTCGGCAAAGTTCGGCGGCCGCGAAGCCACGGAAAATTGCAGTCTCGCGATAATTGACACCGCGGTCCCGAGGACCGTGGGCTGGTAAATATATATTGCGCGCGGCCGTCGGCGTGTATACAAGATGTCGGAAATTTTCGGGACCCCTCACCGCAAAGACAAACAGAGGAATCTGTCAGGGTGACTCGGCAGTAAACCATCCCACGGATCCTCCATTCGTCCGTGGCTCGCAAGAAGCGAATTACTCGAGAATAGCAATTAATAAAGCTCGTAATAGCGTCCGAGGCGGCGCGGCTATTTGCCCTCGCGTTAATCACATTAACGAGAGCTATCGTTAATGCCACCCTATCGCCATTCCGTCTTTATCTAATGAATACACGGAATGGTTTCGATTCGAATTATACCGTGGCGAAAAGACGGAAATTGCGATAGTTGAGCAACCACATTTCATTTATTAGGCGGAGATGAATTCGGTGTTCTTTTAATCTTCCCCAAAATATTCGTCGCAATATTCATTACCTTCGGTTCCTTCAATTAGGTAACTGATGGAACCTCCTTTCGAAAAAGATTACATGAACCCATTAGATTTTATAACATTTACATTCTAAAATCGTACAGTCCATATGCAACAACTTAATACTTTATTCTCCATCGATTCATCCATATGAATAGTTGATTACCGAATTCCTTGAAAATAATGAGAAGGAATGCGGGATAATTCAATATCATTCCCAGAATAGCATAGATATAACGAATTTATTATTCTAAATATAGCCTATAAATAGACTCGGTCAAAAAACATTCTGCGCATAAATCAGAGTACAATAAAACGTCCACCAATAAATTACGTTACAACTATTAGAAAGAGATTTCGCAGGATATTTATGAACCCTTTCGTACCGTCCATGATCATTTTCGTCTCGATAGTGACGCACGATTCCACCGGGGTGAATAATGGACAGTGAATGAGCGGGATCCAATGAACCGGGCCGGTGTGTAACACATCGAAAGCCGGCGGGAAGAAAAATTTTGAAAAACGTCCAAATACGTGCGGCCGCGATTTCCTCGCATCGGGAGTCGATAAATAACAGGGATCAAACAGCGATCGGCGATGGTTACGCGGCAAACAGTGTGCGCGCTAGGCTACGCGCGCGACCATTCATCCGTTTGTGCTGGTAACTGCGTCTCATAAAATAAGCACGAGTCATGGCCGTGCGTTACTTTGCGCCTGAAACTTTCATCTGTTGTCGGTGCAACGGCGATCAAAAATAGAAGGAGTAAAAAAAGTGAGGAAAAAGATGGAGGTTAAAAATTGTTAAATCGAGGAGGCCCGGAGATCGTTCGCTTTTTTTGCGAGGTAACGCGCGCGCGAATGAACAGAGAAGCGCTAAATCGAGGCTTTAAACAACGTTCGCGGCAGTGGGATAGGCCAGTCATTTACGAGGATTAAAAGCGGCCGCGAGGGAGCCGTCCGACACCCTCGGGGATGTGGGAGAGGGATGGGGTTTTGGGGCTTTGGCCACAATCCGGTCACACGCCTGACCAATTCCTACGCCCTCTTCTCCCGTGGACTTGTTCACAGAAAACGGGAACGGGCCCGCCATACAGATTACTCGTTGCTTCAATCCGCGTGGTAACGCAACCGACAGAAGTCAAAGAGATCGCGCGAAAGATCCTTATCGCGACCTGAAAATCCTGGATTTCTAAATGAAAGATGAGAGATCGTCGCGTAGCGATAACCATGGATCGTAGTAAACCAGACATTGTAATTGTCGCAAAACAAAATTTAAAAGCTACGGTAATAGGTAACACCATTAACCAGTTAACTGTGGAATGTAATTTGAAAAATCCCTCACGGTGCGGAATTAAAATCGAGCAATGACGAATATACACGTCGACAGCCAAAGCCCTTGTAAAGCTAAATGAGAAAGAATTACATTTTTATTCGACAAGGATTTAACAATTCATTAACGTTCACTGCACCGCAATAGAGTTTCGGATTGACGGGTATACTCATCAATCACAGTTAACTGGTTAATTAAAGTTTGGTTATGAATCACAATTACAACTAAAATTATTTTGACTACTATGAAGAAATGACCAACATTCGTTTTGGTTACCAGTAACCATTGTCAATGACTGGAATTTTATTCTGGTTACCGATAATCATTATTCACGTGGACAATTCGTACTATTCTGAATGAACCAGTACTAGGGAGCAATCGTGGAAACTCATTACTTTTCTGAATTAATGACTTTTTCCGAAATATTCTTATGTGATTAAATTCGTCACTTAAAAGTACACAGTTAGAAAACATGTACCCTCTATTATACAATATACCTCAAAACTGTGTTCTTAATTCCCAATTTTGAGGGTTGTTTTATGCCTTGAATGTGATCGATGGCTGATAAAAGGAAGTATGTGTCGAGTACTCTGTTGGAAATAATCTCTCCCATATATTTCATCAAAATCGGTTTGTACGACCCTTGTAGGATGCGTCGCAATTTCAGCTGCCCCTTAGCTATCGTACCAATACGCTCTACTACACCAACCCAATAGCTAAAAGGATAATCATTATATAGAGGTTCATTAACCACTATCCAGCTCTGTATATACCCGAAGCTGAAGACTCCATGCACTGTATCAAAAAGGGAGGGAGAGAGAGAGAGAGAGACCACAGAAAAGACGTGAGCTAGAAGAAGAGGGATGAGTAGTGGCTGCCGGGGCGAGGGAACAATGGCGGAAGAGTTGAAAGTCAGCAGAACAGTGGGCCAGCTTTCAGGTAGGCTAACTAGTATTCACGTGGAGCGTCGGACTAGCAGGAACAGGAACGAGGACAACGTTGGAACGAACGAACGAACGAACTAAGCAACGAAGGAACGAAGCTGCTCCCATCCTTCCGCCTAGCATAGGCTGGCCATTCTGGCAGCCTTATCTGCCAAGGCAGCCGAGCATCCCACCGTGCCGTTGCCCTATTATACGTGCAATGCCGGCCAGACGCAATTAAGTGGGTCTCGCACTACCACCAGATAGCATTCTCGTCGTGTTCCACGGGAAGGATCTCTCCGCTGGCTTCTGGAGGAACGTGCCAGGAGCAAGGACACGGCCGATATCGTTTACGGTCCGTCTACGTTTCTCTTATGCCCGTACCGTGCGGCCAGCCTCTCTGTTCCTGACGTGTGAAGCGGATCCTGCTGTCTGGCCGAATGCGGCTACCGGGACCGTTGTTACTCCCTGTCCGACCGACCCGGCGACTCCGACCAGATTGATGCCACTGTAAATTCCTTGATTAGTTTGTCCACGAATTGCATCCAATGTTGTTGTTTACTTTGCCAGCCATTCCTGTCTGCCGGCAAGATGTTTTGGGGGATCGTTTTTGGGGAGGGCCGAGGCCCGATTGCTTGCGGTACGCGAGGACACGCTGCTAGGGCGCGCTGGGTTAGGGCAGCTTTCCGCGTACTGAGCACATAAGACTTTTTTTTAAACTCTTCAGGAATTACATCCGCGTGCTGTACTGGCTGACGAATATTTCAAAATTTATCATACGTGGTTTAAAAAAAGAAATCTATTACACTGTCCAACACCAAAATCGTTTTGCAATACCTGTTGGGTGATTCTTATACACTTTGCCATCCTAAAACCAAATCTGAAAGCAGAATTGCTCAATTACGCAACGTTTTCGAAAAATGTTGATTTTTGTAAAAATGTATGATTTTGATAAAAATGTATGATTTTGATAAAAAATGACGTGTTGCGCAGAAACTAAACACGCGAGAAAGTTCAAATTTGAGTCAGCAGATAGAGGGAACTCTCCTCTACATATTCAGATATGTCAATTATATTTTTATGTACTTCCTAATAGTTGTAAATGGTTGTTAAAGTTTGAAAATGTGCCGACGCGGGTACTTTACTTAACTACATTTTTACAAAAACCAAAATTTTTAGAAAACGTTGCGTGATGGAGCAATTCTGCTTTCAGATTTGGTTTTAGGATGACAAAGTGTATAAGAATCATCCAACAGGTATTGCAAAACTCGAAAAAAGTTTGATTTTGTTGGACAATGTTATTAGATGCGACACATTTACACGTATGTGCATTATTGTTCCTTTTCTGTAACTTAAAAGTAGTTATTACTAGACTACGAATGTTCATGCAATGTTAGTGATCTTTGCAGGTTGCGAAATAAATAAAAATTGTACTATATTCTGTGGAATTTTATATTATAGCATTTTTTCATAAAGATCCGCAGTCTAGTTGTTACAAATATTATGGAGTCTGAATATCCAGTATTGTCACACCTATGAAATTATGATAATAGCTATAATTTAACATTGTACAACGTAGGCAGAAGGATTAGTTTAGTAGCCACTGTACACGATAATTTCTCAGAAAAAATGTTTTTGAAAAATTGAAAAGAAAAGAATTATTTTAGGGCACACCTATGGAGATTTTTTTGACTGATTGTATAGAAAAGAAAATTTATATACAGTGAATTTTTCTTACAAAGTGTCTGTGAAGTAATGGTACTCAAGCTGTGGAATCTATTAAGTGTGTAAATGAATTCTGTATCTTTTTTGAAAGAACTGAGCCTCTACATACAAAACAGTAATCAACGTGATACTGTTCAAAGTATTCTTCATCACGTTCTATTGCTTTACGCCATTGATCGGGCAATTAATGGATTCCCGCTCGATAGGACGATGGCGGAATAAAAAGAACGTGAGGGTACCACTTCGTAACTTTTAGAACCATTTTTTGCAGGTGTTGTACATTTGCATTGTAATACCCACATGCAATACCACTTGAGTTACACGTAATTGTCACGAAAGCATTTTTCTTCAACTGGAAAGTAAAAATGGTATTGTCGCATTTATTAAAAAATTGACTGGATGAGATATAGAGTAGCAAAAGAATAGAAAAATCTAGTGGTTTTCACTGTAAAAAATTTATTAAGGGATGAAATGAATTTTTATTTAACTCCTACTGCTCATAATCGTTGCACAATATTTTTATTTTGCATAAATAGTCTAGCTATTACAGTCCATAACAGCACAACTACTGCATAAATAAATCAGTTGAAAATGTAGGAAACACTTTTTCAAATTTTATTTTAATTAGAAAACATAATTTGCACATTGCACATACATTTTTGTTGATAATAAGTAGGGAAACTAAACAATGAATAGACTTTTCACTTCATCGAGTTATGCTCGTCGAAGCTTTAAATGCAAACGTTTAGCAGCTCAAGTGTTCTTTTTTTGTTATTCAACGTTAAGATTTGTTTGCATTTTATGAAAATGACGATTGCTACAGATATTGTGATAGTCATACAGTTCGCCGGGAACGTAGAATTCTTGATTCACAACGAGGAGGGTAATCGTTCGACCGCGTCCGTGACGCAAGTACTTGCTGGCTGACTATGCACGGGTCTATGCTACTTGAGCCCGTAACTGGAACACCAAACTATCTCGAGAGCCTATTCAAGGACATAGTAACTGCACAGCCCTTTCGTTTTCGCTTGGGTAGCTTAGCACAATTCGAAATTTCAGAGTCCTACTAACTACTATATTCGCATATACAGTTGATGAGCAGATAAAATTTCGTATAAAGTGTTTAAAACTTCCCTCATTATACCACTAATTTTGCGCAGTTGTAACCCTTTATAACTTGTAAGACATTTTTAATAAAATTCATATATGATATATTCACAAAAAACTAATGCGACTAACAAGAAAATTTGTAAAAATAGAACATATACAATAGTTTTTAAAACAATTATACAAGTGTACAGGAAAATGACTGGACATTTGGTGTAAGATTTTATCTTTTATTTATTTTAATTAATAAATTTTAGGAAACTGTCTGTTATTTGAGCGAAAGACGTAATGATAGCATTTAATGTTAATAAACATTCTTACTTTCTTAACTTTATACAATTACAATCAATAAAAACTTGTTAATCACACGATTCACTGAATGAACATTTAAAATGTTGCATAAACGTCCGCAGTGTGCTTTTAATAGTTAAACGAACTTAGGCAAACAAATTAATCGGGTGAAGTCACTAACAAGGTGAGCGAAATATTTTCTAATTACATCTTAACTTCGTAGACAAAAAGTTGTTTTTTTCTCGGACGTTTAAGAGATTTTCCGATTTTTTTTTTTTATTGACATAGAACGATACCGATAAATATATGTTTTCAGCGACCGCAGGCACGAGGACAGGATTTTTACCGGGAATTCTGTCGCCGCTGGTTAATGTCGCTATTGAAATTTCTTGAAAATTGACGAACCGTAAAATACCAATTATCGGCTATCAAATTTTACGACCGGGTTAATATAATATTCCGGCGAGTACATTGCGCAATCGGTAGCAATAAACCCCGCCACGGGAAATTCGTCATTCGTCGACCGTTTAATGAGCTTATGTTAATAAAATATTGCTACTGGAGGGTTCCGCTTGCAAACAATTTAGACAGCTATTACGTAAACGACGTTAATAACGATGCAACATCGGGGTGTATTATTAAGTTTGATATCGCGTAATGTCCACTAATCCCGATTCCCAATTATATTTAAACTCGTACCCGTGCGCTGGAAATTGTTAAACTGTCACATCTGCGAACGTTGTAATGTCCCCGAAAAGAAAGAAATCCAACTTCAGAAATGTACACTAACAACGAAATGTACTCTACACTCTCGAATGTGAAGCTTAATTGTCAAAGATAAATAAATTCGAAATCACTTTAATTTTTATTCGAGTCCATTATGTTTAAAGTATTTGATTAGCTAATGACTCGAAGAAGCTGAACATTAATTCCAAACTATCGAGAATTTTTACTTAATAACGTAAACGAAAAATATATTTAAATGTTTCATCAGGACATTTTTTCGAGACTGAATCTTTGTGAAGAGATTAAAGTCATTCCACTGGCATTCCAGTAAGAGTAATCATGTTAACTTGTACATGATACAAAGATTTTAAAGCGATATTATAAGCGCCAAAGATTTTCATTTATACAACAGACAGGAAACTTCGCAGTCGATACCTTCGTGACGATGTTATTATTAAAAGTTTCGCGAACATTTGTTGGGAACAACGGAAGAGAGCAGCGTTGAAATGAAGTTTCGAATAAGCGAGACCGTTGTTCGAGTTACTGATCGTACCGTATAATTGCGAATTCTTTTCTTGAATATTAGCTACCGTTTAACGAATAAAAGCACATTGCTGCATCGGTTGGAAAAGGAAAGAGAAAAGCGGACCAGGAAATAATGAAATTAAATTTCCGTAAATTCCGAATCTTCTCTGCTCGGAGAAATCATTGCGACGGCAAGAGTAATCAAACGTCGAACTGAGAGAAATAACGAGAAGCTTGCATTATCAGGTTTAAAAATATGTTGTACCCACGATACCGGGTTATTTCAGTGTAATTGGTGCATGCGAAGTGCATTCCACTTCGGATTCCCGTATTCTCAGTATTTCCACCGCGGTTCGACGGACGACAATGTAATCATCGCGTCGTGGCTCATCATCGTCGTCCATATCGACGAATAAATTGATACTTGCCTGAATGGTCTCCGCGTATTCCTCCGGTTCTTACGTGCTGGAAGTACCTACTTGTCACAATAGAGGTACGGGACATTGAGTGATCGATACTCATATCAAATAGTACTTACATCAAATAAACTTTTTTATCATTACATCGACCGTAAATTACAGTGAGATCTCTATATATCTCGCCAAGGCCTGGATGATAAACGTCGC